>CM044110.1:3705711-3773607 GCA_024174645.1 Lemna minuta | reverse complement strand
GTTCGTATTTATAAATTTTGTTTGACCAATGTTTGTGTGTTTTAACGACCGCACAAAATGCTTCATTAGTTGACCTGACCGATTTTTACCAAAGCAGTTTGATCGGGATACTTAAAGAGAGAGGACATCAGTTCAACGGCCAGAAATACTCCAAACTAAAATCGCGATATCTCACGATCCTGATGGAGTTACGGGATGAAATTTCGTGGGCATGATTTTCATTTCATGCTCCACGAATCTCCTAGGGCTGATTTAAGTTTTGAGATGAAAAAATTAGGGTTATGAATGTTTTGATATTTTCTTCCAGCATTGGCTAGCCAGAAGGAAAGAAAGCAATGATGGATCATTCATCATGTGTTGAGCATCATTCTTAGTGAGTTTCTTCCCTCTTCTTTTCATTCTTCGTGTTGGATGCAAGACACCAAGTACAGGCGAAATATATGGCTCTCAAAGGTATGTTTTGATTAGGGAGCATCACTGGATTGTATTTTCATCACAAATCATTAGTTTAGGATCCTTTTATATCCATTTCTTCTATTTTTCTCATATGTTCATCCACATTTCCATATTTACAAACCCTAAAAATGACATTTCCACCATTGATCAAGGGTTTTCAATCTTCGCAAGGAGTTTGGAAGCACTTGTTCAGTTCATTTCATCTCCGTGCTCATTTTATTCTTTTCACCGTTCATTTTTGCTTTCTAAATCTAAAAATACTAAAGAATATCTTCTGATGTCAATCTCTTAACCTTCCTCCCTGTGGATTTGACCTCGACTTGCCACTATTCTAATTTAAATTCAGATTTTTAAGAGTTGAGTATAAATGTGTTTGATACTTAAATTTGCGCATTCAACAACCGCATTTTTACGCTTACCACCACCCCCTAACCCTACCTTATATAAGGCATGGAGGGGGTTTGATTGAAAAATGTAATATATTATAATGATTTCATGAAGCTCACCTGATGTGAACCCAACATGCAGCTGCGGCTGTGCTCCTGTCTCCTCTTCACCTCGATGCCACTCTTCCCCTCATCTCTTCCGTGAAACCCCCTCGGAAGGGCTTTCCCTCATCTTGCTCCCCTCGACCCTCGTCCTAGGCAGCCTCTAGGATCTCTTCCGTCCTCCCCTCGATCTCCTGTGGGTTCCCCGCCTCACCGCCCCATGAAAATTCCCAGAAACTTCTGCCCATCGCTGTAGGTAGTGTCGAATTCATCCATTACCAGATAGAGCATCTGCCGAGTATCCTTCTGGGGATCAGCACAGGCCGACTTGTCATCGCCGATCACCTGTGCACATCCACCCGCTTGAAGATCGCCGCACGTGCATGGGTTACTCACGAAGCGTTTTAGTGCGGTTGTTCAAACACACAAACGTCGGTCAAACAAAGATTATAAATCCGAACTCACAAATATAAAGATACAAAATCAAGTAATGTGCAAGTATCGGGTCGATCCACAAAGAGCAAGGTTGACTTTAATTGTAGAGTTGACTTACTCAAACTTAGGTTTAAAAGAGATTTAATAGAAGTAAAACTAAGATTTTATGAATGGAAATGATATAGATATACTAAATAAGAAATTTTAAGATTTGAAATCTCGGATTTGACAGAGAAATGTCAAAAGTCAAAGTCAAAGCGTGGACTTTGACCAACAGTCGGAGTTATGTAAAATCAGAGAAACAAAAGGTGTCAAAATATTACGAAAATTATATATTCAGAAACTAGAGAAAAAAATCAAATTTATTGATATGAAATTGGTGATTTTTCAAGAAGAAATGGATTTATTATGAATTATTGAAAATCAAAGATCAGAAAATCCCCGAAATGAACATAATGGAGAATTATTTTAAAAACATGAACACAAGGGTTTTAAGTGAACCTATCCTTCTCCTCCTCCTTATCTACTAATTTGAGAAATTACCTATTCCTTAAATGGATGAAAAGACCTCTCTAAATAAATAAAGAGAGTGTAGATCTTAAGGGAATTATTTTCCCTCCTTTATCTATTTTATACTGATCAAAAGATTGACTTGGTCAAACATTTAATCCTTATCTTTAGAAACCTAGAATTCCTTGAGTGGACCAAGTCAACCACCTTCTACCTTGATATAGGAACCTTAATCTCCAAACCTTATCCACTATATCATAGGACCCTTGTATATTTATAAAGTAATGATCTCAAGAAGTCAATAGGAACATCCTTGATTTCGAAATTCCTTCTTTCTTTGAATACCACCTCCAGTTAGAATTCTAGGAGAGATCTAATTTATGTAAGTGCATTATCTTCTTGATTTACTTCAAGACAAAGCCAATGCATGAGTAAATCATGCACCTATGAAGACAATTCATATGAAGATCATCGACAAGAAGAAGACTTCAAGCAATGAAGATTATCTCCCAACACCCCACTAATGAAGAAGATAAAGAAGGCTTGGATCCATCACTACTATTTGAGCAAAGAATTTGATTAAAGATCAACCCTCTCTGCTGATATGGAGCAAAGAAGCAATTCTAGAAGCCTCCACGTCATCATCATATGAGCAAATAATATACCTGTCAACACCTCCTCGGCAGACGGACGCAACAGAAAGCGACGTCAGGATCGGACAGAGAAAATAAGATGGTTTCCCTGAAAGCGATGAAAGAAGATTCTTCTTCACTACCGCGCGAGCAGAAGAGAAGACAGTGTTCGAAGGAAATGAAGTAAGATCAACACTATCAAGGGTCTCCGGGTCCTCTTCAACTCACCTCGGATTCTAGCGAGAATGAAACAACATGACTTCAAGGAAGGTTGGAAGCGCTCAAAGGGCAAACCGATCCCGTAAAACTACACGGTCATTAGAAACTGAAAAGATTCCCCCTATCCATCATCATCCATCGCAGACGCATGACAACACGGAAAGACCCTTAGTCCATTCCCGTCGACCATCGGTCGCAAAGTGGGAAGAAGCGTGAAGAGAAATTACCTTGAAGACAACGTTGACTTGTACGCACAGAAGTATCGCCCGTCAGCTTACCCCGCCGCGAGAGAAAATCCTACAACATCGGACACATCAAAGAGGATTCCAGAAGACGACGAACGACAGTTGACGACGGGAAAACCAAAGTCAACAGCGAAAACAAAAGAACAACAATTTTCTAAGCTACCTGTCACGTGAGCTTAGGAGAAGACAGCGCCCGAAGGAGTGGAGACAAAGGAGGTTCGTCACCGCAACGCGCGGAAGGACAAGGAGACCCCCGTGACGTCAGAGCCACCGACGAGTATTACATCGATTTCCGACTTCATCGAGCTCCCTCGTCACCTCAAAACAACACTATCTTCAACTAAGCAAACTTCCAAGGCGCTTTGAATTTATTCACGCGCATGAGCTTCGCAGCATCAACAACAACCGACTAAGTGAGCAAAGCATCCGCGACTGCATACGGACCTGCAGGGTTCTACGATCAATAGTCTCCCTCGGCAAATCTGCGAGAGGAGATAGTGAATAGATGGGAGGACGAATGATGCAGGCGTTGACTTCGAAGGGACGCACGGAAGACACAATAATTTGGAAAATCTCGGACGTGCCAAATGTCGCGTATATGCCCGCCGACGCCGTCACGACTTCTTCATACCAGATCAAATTATCAATCGAGACCAACGTGGAAACCGACGAAAAAACAAAGAACACCCGCGAACGGGTTAACTGCTCGTACGAAGAAACGTGAAGCGACGCGTCTTCTCCGTATCATTCTCCCTCTCCTTACTCTATAAATAGCGATTTGTATGAGAACGAAAATAGTTTTTTTTATTGAATGAAAGTTGGTTTTGGTTGCTGTACCCCTTCGAGTTCATCGTCCATGTTGAATCTAGAATGGATCTAAAAACGTCCGAATGTCCCGCGACTAGAAGAAAGATAATGACGAGGAGGAGTTCAGGGGAAGAACGATTAAACAAAACTACTTTCACTTTGATTGTGCTGAGGAGTTTTTCACAAAAACCGCACGCACACAGACATAGACATAGACATATCGTCGAACACATCGGGAGGTTCTTTTATAAACCAACCCGACCAATAGGGAGAGGAGAGAGAGTCTGACATTCCAACGCCCTCCCGCAAGACGTTTTCGTCGCTCGTGTCGTGGCCTCATCCTGGCCATCATAACTCCTCCATCCGACGCTCAAGGTTAATCTGTAACTACCTGAAAAACGGAAACAAACGTAAAGTGTTTGCGGAAATGTCAGCAGTCTGTTGTGACTCCCGCGTCTTACTGCTGAGCTGGAGCATTTTTCATCATTCTCCTCCATGCTCCAGCTCCTCCATAGGGTTGCTTCGAATACCAATCCGAAGACGCATCTCCTGAAACTTTAATCTCCCAAGTGCTTTAGTGAGAATATCTGCCAGTTGATCTTCCGTCCAAGTAAACCCGATTTCAACTTTCTTGTCCTCTACACATTCACGGATGAAATGCTAGCGAGTGTCGATGTGCTTTGTGCGATTATGGTGACCCGTGTTCTTGCTTAAAGTAATGGCTGATTGGTTGTCCACCATTAGCTTCACTGATGTCTCTGCCTCACTTGTTAATTCCTTGATCAGCCGACTCATCCACACGGCTTGACAGGTAGCAGAAGTGGCCGCTATGTACTCGGCTTCACACGAGGACAGAGCGACTATGCTCTGCTTCTGAGACGACCAACTGATGGCCATCCCGCCGAAGAAAAATAAGTAGCCGGAGGTGCTCTTCCTGTCGTGACAGTCGCCTGCAAAGTCACTGTCACTGAATTCGACTAGTTCTCCCTTCATATCTCCCTTCTTATAGAACAAACCATAATCTTCAGTCCCTTTCACATATCTAAGTATGCGCTTTAACCCATTGTAGTGTTCTTGGGTGGGATTTTGCATATACCTGCTAAGGAAACCCACAGAGAATAGGAGATCCGGCCGAGTATGCGTTAAATAGCGCAGACTGCCAATTAAGCTCCGAAACAGTGTAGAATTCACCCGTGTTCCTCCTTCTTCATTTGTGAATTTGACTCTGGCTTCGAGGGGAGTTGCAACAGCATTGCATTCTCCAAGGTTTGCATGTTCCAACAGCTTCCGAGCATAGGAGGTTTGAGACAAAAACACATACCGATTTCCTTGTTTGACTTCTATGCCGAGATAGGAACTGAGGAAGCCCAAATCACTCATGTCAAACTCCCGAGTCATCTCCTCCTTGAATTTCTCTATCCCTGTTGAGCTTGAACCTGTCACAATCAAGTCGTCAACATAAACACCAACTATAATTGTGTTTGAGTCCGATTGTTTTAGATAGAGAGATGGTTCATAATTGCTTTTAGTGAACCCGAGGGAGATTAGACATGAGTGAAGCTTGAAGTACCAAGCTCTTGGGGCTTGCTTCAAGCCATACAAAGCCTTCCTGAGACGAAGAACATGCCCTTCTTTTCCTTTGACCAAGAACTCCTCAGGTTGCCTTACATAAACTATTTCACTGATCTCACCATTTAGGAATGCGGACTTGACATCTAAGTGGTGAAGTTGCCATTTCTTCAAAGCTGCTAATGCGATTAGCAATCTGATTGTCTCAAACCGCACAACAGGAGCATAAACTTCTTCATAATCTACCCCTTTCCTCTGAGAATAGCCTTTCACAACTAACCTGGCCTTGTGTTTGATGACATCTCCCTGTGGATTCTTCTTCAATTTGAAGATCCACTTTAATCCGATCGGCCTGCAATTCGGTGGGGGAATCTCCAATTCCCAAGTGCCATTTTTGTCAATTGAGATCATTTCCTCCCTCATGGCCCGGATCCACACTTCTTCATTTGCTGCCTCTGAGTAGGTGAGTGGTTCCTCTCCCGAGATGAGAAGAGCTTCTTCATCTTGGGTGATCGGGGAGGTCTCGGAGTATAGATCAGTGAGTGATTTGTATCTCGGGGAGTGGATATCACCTGAGGTTTGTGATGAGGAGGTCACTTCGGCTGAGGCCTCCTCTTCTTCATCCGACGGTTGACTTTCTTCTTCATGAGATTGGTCAGGGAGAAAGTTAGGTAAAAAGGTGAGGGAATGTGAATTCTCACCGTTCATTGACCAATTCCACTTCTCATCCTCTTCAAAAACAACATCTCGGCTGATGACTACCTTCGAGTTGACCGGGTCAAAGCAGCGATAAGCTTTTGATCCAAGCTCATATCCAACAAATATCATAGGTCTGCTCCTATCTTCTAGCTTCCTCAAATGAGGCTTGGTTTCCTTTACATGAGCAATAGATCCGAAGATCCTCATGTGGTCAACCGAAGGTCTCCTCCCAGTCCACAACTCATGTGGTGTTTTACCCTGCAATTTCTTGGTAAGTGAGCGATTGATGATGTATACAGCTGTACTTACCGCTTCTCCCCATAATTCTTTGGGCAATTCTTTGGCCTTTAACATAGCACGTACCAAGGACACCACTGTCCTATTTTTCCTTTCTACTACCCCATTTTGCTGAGGTGAATGAGGGGCAGATAGTTGTCTTTTAATTCCATGTTGTAGGCAGAATTGTGAGAAGTCTTCAGAGGTGAATTCCCCCCCTCTATCTGATCTAAGGGTCTTGATCTTACCTTCTTTCTCTGTTTCTGCTAGATTCTTGAAACGCTTGAAGGCCTCAAATGCATCAGATTTATTCTGCAGCATAGCCACCCAAGTCAGCCGGGAATAATCATCAATGATGAGTAAAAAATACCGGCTCCCTCCAAGAGAAATGGGTGTGATAGGGCCACATATATCCATGTGGATTAGCTCCAGTGGCTTGGTTGCTTGGAAGGTTGTCTTCTTCGGGAATGATTTCCTCGGGTGTTTCCCTGCAACACAGCTTCGGCACACCTTGGTAGGCATGTTGATTTGAGGCAATCCTTCGACAGACTTCTGCATTGACATCTCTTTGAGAGTGTGGAAACTTAGATGTCCAAAACGGGAGTGCCACAACCAATCTTCGGGAGTGGCTTCAGTCGTGATCAAACATTGATCACTGATGTTTAATTTGAGCAGGTAGAGCCGCCCACTCGACCTGTGCACCTCTGCAAAGAGGGAACCAACAGGATTAAAAATAGTGAGCTTACCATCTCCCATTAGTATTCGGTATCCCTCCTCATCTAATCGACCAAGACTGAGGATGTTGGCCTCCAGTTTTGGAACGAATAGGACGTTCCCGAGGTGAAGCACGCTCCCATCCTTCTGGCTTACCTCGATTTCTCCTCTTCCTTCAATTTGTATTCGAGAATTGTCCCCGAACTTCACTGATCCTGTGATGGATTTGTCCAATTTGTTGAAGAACTCCTTTCTCCCGGTCATGTGATTTGTGGCTCCGGTATCTAAATACCAAAGAGCGGGATCGGATGCCGCTCCCTCCGATCCATGGAGCAGGAGATCACTCACCTCTTCGACGACCGCCATAAGCAGGGATGACGTCGCCAGTACGGTGTTTGATGAGCTTGCCGATGCTGCTGCTGCCGGGGTGGCTTCCGCCACATAAGCCTTGTCTTCCCGGGGCTTCTTCGGGTTTCGACACTCATAAGCAAAGTGTCCAAACCGCTGACAATTATAGCATTGAATCGTGGACTTGTCGAACGGCTTCTTCTCCTTCTCTTCTTCCCCATTCTGATTTCGCCCTCGTCCGCGGCCTCGACCTCTTCCTCTTCCGCGGCCGCGATGCCGCCCTCTGCCTCGCGATGAGGAATCATCCTCACTATTTATCTTTGCCTTGCCCATCGCCTTTGCTAGCAAGACTTGTTCCTCTTCTCGAGTCTCACGTTCCTTGAGCCTCAACTCATGGACGGTAAGTGATCCGATTACCTCATCGAGGCTTACCTTGTCGAGTTCCCCGTACTGCTCCAATGACAAGGTAAGAGCGTCGAATTTTGCCGGGGTATCTCGGAGAAAGCGCCGAACCACGTCCTTCTCCTCCATCGTCTCTCCAAGATTCCGCAAATCAGAGACTAGGTGCGTAAATTTCATCACGAAATCCACGACGGTCTCTCCCTTCCCCATGGTGAGCACCTCGAGATCGCGGCGCAAACCTTGAATGCGCGATTGAATTACGCGATCCACTCCGAGGTTCCTCTGACGGAGAATTTCCCAATTCTCCTTCGCCGTCTTCTTAGCGTCGAGGATGCCGAGGAGCTCTTCTGGAACTCCGCTCATAATCGCCGACAACGCTTGCCTGTCTTTCTTCTTTGTCGGATTCTCTCCGATGATGGTCTGCCATAGGTCATGCGAGTCGAGGTACACTTCCATCGTCATGGACCAAACGCGATAATTGGTCTTCGAAAGTTTCAGGGACGGGCGTAGCGCTCCAATTTCTCCATCGACGGACTTCTTCGCCATCGTTTCTTCCACGGAACGAACGCGGGCTCTGATACCAAATGTTGAATCTAGAATGGATCTAAAACGTCCGAATGTCCCGCGACTAGAAGAAAGATAATGACGAGGAGGAGTTCAGGGGAAGAACGATTAAACAAAACTACTTTCACTTTGATTGTGCTGAGGAGTTTTTCACAAAAACCGCACGCACACAGACATAGACATAGACATATCGTCGAACACATCGGGAGGTTCTTTTATAAACCAACCCGACCAATAGGGAGAGGAGAGAGAGTCTGACATTCCAACGCCCTCCCGCAAGACGTTTTCGTCGCTCGTGTCGTGGCCTCATCCTGGCCATCATAACTCCTCCATCCGACGCTCAAGGTTAATCTGTAACTACCTGAAAAACGGAAACAAACGTAAAGTGTTTGCGGAAATGTCAGCAGTCTGTTGTGACTCCCGCGTCTTGCTGCTGAGCTGGAGCATTTTTCATCAGTCCATCCTCACATCTCCATCTCCCTTCCACCTCCTTCCATCTCCGAGCTCTATCCCTCTTTCTGACCTCCCTCCCGTTCTTTCGCTTTCACGATCCATAGATCAGAGAAACGACGAGGATATCTTCTATCGGCAGGCGTATTCTGGAAGCATCACTTCTCCGCCTCGATCAGGTAATCAATCCTCTCTTTCTTCTAGTAATAATAGCTCTTCCTTAAATCTATAAGTCCACATTAATTTCTCCTTCCTCCTCTATTTTCACTGCCCCTGTCATCTTCCGACACCCTATCACCTATCCCCGTATCTATTTCTCTACTCTCTCTTTCAACGTCTCTTCCACCTCCTCTACTCATTCTCATATCATACTTACAATCGCTACATTATTACTTATTACATATCCTCTATTTTCTATTTCTCTATATTATCTTCTCTAAATTCTAAACCTATTCTCACTGATACCTCATCATAGATCCTCCAATAAACTTTTAGGACTATTTCATCATTAACTCATCAGGTTTTCTCCTCCTTACATATATCTTTCATCACATCTTCCTCTTCACACCTTCATATTCATACATAACATACCTTCTTAGAAATATCCTACATCAGAACACCTCAGAGAAAATCTTCAAGTGGACTGGTCAAATGATATCCAAATCTTGAAATTTATATATCAATGGAAAGCTAAGAACCAGAGGATTCTAAAGAGACCAAAATGATTGAATTCCAATTTGTATTTTAAAAGTAATTGACCCTGAAAGTCAACGTTCAAATTCGGGTTGAAAATGAACAGTGCTCGGTCAAACGTTAAATTAAATCGTCAAATGAACTCGGAATTCAACGAATTTTCTATCCACGGAAAGCTGATTGCATAAGAAATCCAATGAAACAAAATCGAGTGATTTGAAATTATAATCAGAGAGATATTCTATTTTCAAAATCAGTAAAATTTCATATTAAAATTGAGTAAAATTGAAGAACACTAAGAACTAATTTGCAAAATTAAAGATCTAAACCTAATAAAAACTTAAATTACCACCTGATAATCGATCGAGTCTCACTACTAACTCGATTGCCGACAGAATGGGGACGTTCGGAATTGAAGGGGAAAATTCGATGAAATCTGGTGATGATTCGCGATCAATCCCGCTCCAATTGCTTCGCAATTGAGTCTAAACGCGGGGGGAGGAGGGGAGGGGGCGGATCACGAAGAACTTAAGATTTTGCTCCAAATTTGCTTAATTGCTTCACGAATCAATCACAATTTAAGAAGAAAAGAGGGAATCGGGCCGTTTGATCCGGTGGGGAGGTGGAATTGATGGCCGTGATCGCACGACGATCGTGGTCCATCAAATTTAGGCGATCATGGCTCCAAATGCAAAATAGTTTGACCATGATTGCGTGGTGATCTTGGCCATCAATTCCACCTCCCCGACGGGTCAAACAGCCCGAATTTTTGGGCAAAAAATAGAAAGGGTGAGCTTATAATATTGGGCGGTTTTACGTTATTGCATTACCGCCCCAATCCTATTACCAGGGCCCACTAACCTGTGGGCCCTCCAACTGCCAGCCCTTCTCACGCCACGTGGCTCCCCTCACGGGCGTCCGCGTGGACTCACATGGCCCGCGCCACCTGTGCCTCACGTGGGCTCGCGCGGCCTTGCCGCGTGGCCTTGCGTGCCTCATCGCATCCACGCGTGTCCCGCGTGCCACGTCAGCTTCTGCGCGCCCCATCATCTACGGGGTCTGTGGATAAAAAAGCCCCCTTTTTAGCAATTTTAATAAGAAAACTTAATAAAAATTAATTTAAAATCAGAGAAATTTGGAAAAAGGGCACAAACTTCATAAATTCATGACTTTAAATATACAACTCCTTTTTAATCCAAATTTTCTCCATTGTATCACAATTTTCTTCTTTTTTAGCATCATGCCATCTAAAATATAATTAAAAACAAGAAAATGAGAAGGATTGAGAATAATATCAAGTCTTTCATTAGAAATTCCTTCTTTAAATCATCAAATCATTATTTCTTTGGAATTAATTCTTGAAATGATCTCCTAAAGTCAAAGTACATTAGGGAACATATGTAATTCATATTATTTTAATCTTGAAAAAAGATTAATCATCAATCGAGCATATAATTATCCCTAATTTATGCATAAATATGAACTTTAGTAGAATGGCATTCCAATGGAGAAAATTCATAAAGTTAAGATAACATGCATCATAATTACATAAAATAAGCATGAATATGAGGGAAATACGATAAGAATTTAACTTATAAATGGATGTTATCAGTTACGCCTATATTAGTGGGTCGTCTGCATGGTCATCGCAGGTCAATTGATAGAGCGCCGCGCGAAGAAGATACCCGTGGTCGCCCCTTCATCCCGTGAGCAGGGCCTAACCACCGCTTCCGTCGTCGACACCAATCGCGGGATCACTGCCTCGCACGCACAGCCTCGTGTGCTGGAAAATTCCTCCAACTAGGTTGTCCTCACGCCGAACTACCCTCAGACATCTCCTTCACCTACGCATGTACCGGGTTTGTATCCGCCTTGCCGACTCGCCTGTACTTGGTGTCCGACTCCCCACCGAGGATACATGGACCCGCCAGCTCCAACACGCGCAGGCGACCAAGACTTTCCTTTGCCAGCCCGCGCGTGGGCAATAAGTAGATCGCCTGGTGGTCCCTTTTTTCCCGTCACGCGCATCCCGCATGTCGTTTGGCTGCAAGGGATCTTGAAACCGCTAGTCTTGCCTACAGAGGGTTTGAGCTAGGTGTTCGTCCACTCTCCGCGATATTGCGCTCTCCACCGTGTCTGCACGCGTCTGTCATGGGCGATAAGCTCCAGCACATGCGTGCTGTCAAGACTGTCATTCACTAGCCCGCGCTTGGGAGATAAGCAGCTCGCTTGGCATCCCTTGCCCTCGACATGAGCATCCAGCCTGACGGTTGACCTTCTCCGCCCATACGTCCAATTAGTGTGCCCCTCGAGCACTGTTGCCGAGTACAGTCGTGTCCCCACGTTGTTGCTACTACTGTGGGCCACCGCCAACGCTGCCACCCGCCGAATGTCTGATGCGACGTGCCACCGGCCTACTTGCCCATTGTCGACACTCGTCATAGCTGACTAGGCATCGGCTGCGTAGGTACGCTCGCAGTCGTCCCTCTCGAGTGTTTATTTACCTCTTTCAGTGCTTTTCCGAACGCTCTCCACCGGCGGGGCTAGGATAGTGGGAATTTCAGGTTTTGGGGTGTATTTAGGACTTCTGTTCAGATTTGGTGCTGGTCAGGTGGGTCAAAGGTGCATGCACATTGCGGTCGTAAGTGTGCCATCACTGTATATGTTCTTCCCAAGCCCCAGGTTGTTGGAAGTCCATCGCTTCTCCCTAATCCCCCTTATTTCCATTCATCGGGCATTCACGCTCGCTACCGTGGTGTTTATTATTCTTGTTGTTCTCTTTATATCGCATTGCACGCATCTTATTCGCTAGATAGAGTCCGCGCCCATTGATCCGGAACGGTCGTCGATCCCGACCCGCAATTTCGCATCTACTCTTCTCTTGCAATATTTATCTCATTTTCTATGTTTCCTTTGGTACCGTTCCCCCTTCTTCTCGGTCTTTTGATTTCTTCCTTTTGCCCGAATCTAGATTTCCTCGATTCTCTCTCACATTCCTTTCTACAGTTAATATTAGTGTCCTTATGTCTATAGGTTTGCTAAATCATTTTTCGTCAATTGAAAATCTCACCACTTTTCATGGTCAACTTGGAGAGTTGACATCAAACCTTCATTATTCTCCTCTTCTCAACCTTTATCGTTGATATCTAATCAGCCTAGAATCCTTGTGGATTGACCTAGAAAGCTATATGCCATTGTTATCTCCATTCACATTTAGTTTTCTCGATTATAAATAGTAAATTTATTGGGCTAAGATGAACAATGACTCTGGGCTCAACAATCCTCCCAAAGTCGCTCCTCACTTTGTTAATCCCCCCAGTAGAAATTACTAACTAGTTGGGATATTTAGATCAAAGTTCAAACACGAGCTTTCGATCTAGCCCGCTCACGCCCTCGGTTAGTGATTTCATTTTTCCCCATCCTTTGGTATTTTTCTGCTTGTCTTGTCTCCCACGGGCCAACTCCTAGAGTTCCGTGTACCGCTCCCTACTCCCCTTCGAGATGGCCTGAACCTTTGACATCTTTGAGTCTCCTCACTGATCCACACACGCTCCAAGTAGGTCACTCATCCACCAAACCCATGTGATCCTGCTAGATGACGAACAAATATACCTCGAGTTGACTTTTTTCAACTCCCCAAATTCGTCTAGCTAATTTTTTTTAGGAATCTCCCCCCATACCCTCGTGGGTAAGCACAACTCTCTTAGAGTCAATCTAATAAGTGTCGCGATCCTAACTACCCCCTGATTGCCAATAACTCACAAAATGTAAAGGCAACTGAAATATCAAAGCTTAAATAAAATTGAGTTGAACCAAAAGAAAAATAGAAAAACATATGAAGATGTTCAAGAGAAGTTCTCCTTGTTGAGTTAAGTTTCACTTTTGTGGTTGACTTTGACATATGTAGTTGTTGTTAGTGATATTGGGCTCCCGCCTATTTAGGGCACCTCCTCTTCACTCTCTATATAAGCACCTATGTACTCTCTTTTGGTTATGCAATTCAAGGGTTTTCTTCTTTTCATTGTCAACACGGTATCAAGGCCTTAACTCTTCTTGCCACCGTCATAGTCATTCGACGTTGCCGTCACCATTCTCGGTGCCCCACCTCCTCCCTCTCCGGCGCACTCTTTTCTTGATCATCATCTCCAGTTGCCATCGCTATCAAGCCTCTTCATTGTCGACCATGCTAGTGATGTCTGTTGCTCTGCTTCATCTGACACTTCGCGATGTGCAGTGTTGTGCAACGTCCTCCACTCCACAGTGTACCTAGTTATTTAGCTTCGGACGGTGCACTTTGTGACGCCTACATCTACCAACCCATGAAATATTATCTGGACTCTACCCACAATTTATGACATCACCTATGGATTCTACGTTCTCTCTAGCCTCTTCAGCTTTGAATTCTGATACTTCATTACCGCCCGTTCTGGCACCTCAGACTATCACTCCGCTTATTCTTCCACTTATAATGCTTCCTACTCCACCAACTTTCACACCTCGTCTTTCAATCACACCACAACTTACTCGGCCAACTTACAATTTTATGATACTTGATTACGTGACATGGGCTTCAGGTTTTGAACTCTTCCTTGAGTCTCATAGTCTTCTTCATCATCTCACAGATAACCCTCCACCACTTCATGATCCATTGTATGCTTCTTGGTCGCAATCAGACTCAATCATTATCACTTGGATGGTTTATAGCATTGAGCAGAGCATCGCTGAGTCTCTCACGGGCATTAAGCCTGCACACTCCGTCTGGAAAACTCTTGAGACTATGTATGCCAACCAGACAAACATCAGTCATGTGGTCGAGATCTTCGAGTCCCTTCTCACCTACAAGCAGAGCGGTCTCTCTCTTCAAGCTCACTTTGCTCGCTTGAAGGCCTTAATGATGGATATTATGTGGCCTATACGCCAATCACACTTTCATGTATCTTGTTTATGTTCATTCAAATGATATTTATTCATTGTCATTCTTGTGTAATGTTTGAAATGAAGTCCATGAGCATGTGCAATGACTAAGTGAATTATGATGAGATCATAATATACTAATCACTAGTCTTTAAACATATGTTTTAAACATTCCTATTCCTGGGATATTCGAGAAAGACATTGAATTATCCAGAAAGAATAGCACTATCTAATCCAACTCATATGATGAGTATGGCTGATCCTACAGCCATCGGTGTGGATACTGATGTAGGATATCTTAAAGAAATGCTATGTATGAAGATGATGATGTGAAGGTGAATATGTGGGGAGAGATGAGTGAAATAAGGAGAGAATCTACTAATTTTAATTATAAAATATTCCTACAATTAGGAGGATCTATGAAGTGATATCAGTGAGAATAGATTTGTAATTCATAAAGAATGTTATAGAGAATGCTTAGATAAGATAAATAGATGATAGGATAATAGGGAATATAAAATATATAATAGAGATATAAGATGAAGTATATGATAGAAAATTAGTTATTATATGAGAGATAGAATGACGATGGTGACGGGAAATATGAAAGACGACAGTGAGAGTGATTACTTCGGATAGGAGAAAGATAAGACGATGAAGAGAATCGGGAGTAGGAAGAGCAGAGAATTAAATAAGAGAGGATAGAGGATAATGATTCTGAAGACTGGCGGTGATGATGATGATAAAGAGATAGATCGCGACAAGAAGAAGATGGAGGGGGTGCGGAGAAGATCGAATAATAACTGTAGGGAGAGAACAGACAAAATAGCGGTCTAACAGTGGACTTACGGATGTCAGATTATGAACTATTATTAACAAAAATAGGTAAGGATGATACCTGTAGTTGTCGTGAAATGGATGCTCCTTAAGATCACTAATCAGTCCAATGTTTCCACCGTTTGACTTCTTTATTTGAAGTGGATGAAAGTGGAAAGAACGGGGGGAGAAAAGTGGGGAAGGTAGAACTCGGAGAAGGTCTGCGGAAGGGGAATGGAGGAGGCACGGGGAGGACGATGAACACAAAGGTAAAACGTAACCAAATAGTAACCAATTTCATTCAACAAAATTTGATTTTGTTTCTTACAAACTTCTGTTTTATAGAGATACAAGAGGAGAAGTTACGCCGAGGCGTCGTGTCCCATCGATCATTTCCGCGTTTGGTTGACGGGTTGACCCGGCCTCTTCACTGTTTCCGCTTCTTTCGTGGTTGCCCTATCGTCGTCTTCAATGAAGTAATTTTCACGTGATGGAAATACATGGAATAGTTTAAGGAATATTCATGAAATACGTGGAATTATTCCTTGATTCCTTGAGGGCTTTGGCAGTAGTGGCCGACTGAGATTTCCAATGCGACAGCTCCCCGCTCGCACGTTGAGGTATCCGTGATAATTACGTGACGATGTCCACAGGTAAGAGTCGACGGGGTTGGTTGAGCTCGGTCTTTGAAGTTCTCCGTTGGACCTGTCTCTTGTCGTCGTTTTTTCCTGTATTTGAAGTATTCGGCTTGATCAGCAGACGACGGGAAGACTATAGATACGTGGAGTTGTCTTCTCCCATGGCGACTTGTGATAAGTGGGTAGTTATAGCATCCTTTCGAGGATATTCCTGAGCCTTCTCATCGTTCCGTAGCTTGTAAGACGCTGGTGCGTGGAGCAATCATGATCTCTTGGTTGATCTAAAGAGATCGGGACCTTATGTTCTTCACTAGTTCTCGAAAATGCCATGGATACCACTCCTTAACTCTCATGGAGAAGGAGTTGATCTCTTTGTCCAAGGTATCAAGCAGGAATATGGCCTGGATGACCATGTTGTCAACCCGCTTTACAGTGAACTTGACTTTTGCTCGGCTGTATGATGGAGAATTATTTTGAAACATGAACACAAGGGTTCTAAGTGAACCTATCCTCCTCCTCCTCCTTCTCCTCCTCACTCATGAGTTTGAAAATTATCCATTCATTTAAATGGATGAAGAAGACCTCTCTAAATCATTAAAGAGAGAGTAGATCTTAAGGGATTTATTTTCCCTCTTTTCCCTATTTTACACTGATCTAATGATTGACTTGGTCAAAAGAAATTAGCTTTATCCTTAGATAATTAGAATCCCTTGAAGGGACCAAGTCAACCACCATTCTACCTTGATATAGGTTCCTAAATTCCAGACCTTCTCCACCATATCATAGGTACCTTGTATAGTTATAAATAGTGATCTCAAGAAACATCAATAGGAAGCCTTTGTTTTAGAACTCTATTATTCTTTGAATACCACCTTAAGTAGAAATTTCAGAAGAGATCTATTATTGATGGAAGAACAACCTCCTCAACCTATTCAAGATGCAACCTTTTGCATGAATAAACTATGCAAGTATGAAGAAAGAAGCCATTAAAGAAGATTACAGCAAGGAAGGTTCTCCAAGGATCATTGTCCTAATCCTCCAAGACTTATTCAGACTTCTTTCCACCGGATATGCTATTTATCCTGCAATAATATAACTGTCAAGAGATCAATCCACATGAAGACAACCATATCCTGAAGGCCCATGGGTTTAAAGTAAGAAAACCCAAGCTGAAACATGAAGAGACTGTGAGTGCAGCGAACTTGCTGTCAAGGTACTAGTGAGCTGTCGTAAATGACTCAGCTGGAGGTTGAGTAAATACCGATGTTTCCCTCGGGAAGAAGGGGAATACCCGCTCCCCCATGACGTCGACCTGCCGTCCACTTGTGACTCCAACGCCAAGCAGCGACAGAAGCACAAAATTTAACTTGGTGAGTAACCGAGGACTATGCCGATATCGAAGACGGAAAAAATTGTAATGCACGGCCTCGGACGCGGAAGAATGGAAGATCATAAACTCCAACGGACAGTTGACCGGACAGGGTCTAGTTCTCCACCGAGAGAAAGAACGATCGCTGAAGACTTCCGGTTTCTCCAACAAATTGACTCGCCAGAAGTTCTTCAAGATCCGAACGGACTCCCAGCCACACAAATCCTCAGGCAGTCCTGACAGAACTCCAACCGTTGACCTTCACCTGATCTAAGTCAGCCAAGAGTCAAGCGACATCAATAACACAATCCGAAATAACTCGCACAACGGCGGCGATAATCCGAAATCGCCGAAGCAATCCAGTCAACTACTCACTTCCGCGAATGTTGACCTCCTCACCGACCACAGAGAACGAATCATTTACAACTGCCATTGAAGAAACCACGTGCGAAGAAAGGAAATATCACGATTTGCGTACTTTCTCACGCGCGGACAACTGCCATGACGCGTCTCTTCATCCCGACGCCTCTTTCCGTTGTCCTTTAAAAGGACTGATGCAGAACGATGGATGTAATGTAGTTGTTTATGAAACTTTGGTTACTATTGGGTCGTTTTACCCTTTTATGTTCATCGTGTTCTTCCCTGTGCCTCTCCCACCTTCCTCATCTTCCGAGTTCTATCTCCCTCTCCCTTTCTCCCTCCATTCTGTCCGCTTTCAAAAACTTCAAGTCCGACGCAAACCGAGGATATTCTGGGTCTTTCGTGAAGTCCAACGAGCGCACTTCCCGTCCTTCTCCAGGTATTCGTCCTCTCCTCGTCTTACCCGTGAAAATAGTTCTCTATCATATCTTAAGTCCAACATCGACGCTTGTCTGAATTTCATTTCGTCACCGTCGCGGGATAATTACCTGAGAACTCTTTCAACTACCTCTCCCCTACTATCATTATAGTATTCACAAATAGAATATAATACTCTTATTCCTATCCTCTAATTCACCGTCTATTCCCGTAGTGACTTACCTATCCTCCATCCTATTCTGTCCTCTCTATCATCACTATTTTACCATCCTCCTTATCCTACCCATCCTCTCCGTTATAACACCCACACTGTCATCTCTCTTCATCTCTTTCCTTCATCTATTATATCTCTTTCCCAAATTAATATCTTCCTAAACTATTCCCCATCACATCTTCTTTTCTCTCTTCTTCTATCTATAATCTCTACTCTCTAATTTCTTATTTCATCTATTCTATCATCTCTCTATCTTCTATTATCCCTACTATAACCACTATTTACATCATTTATTATATATTCCCTATTCTCTTCCTCTTATCTCCTATGCATACTTATTATCATCCTCATTATTCTTAATTCCTAAAATTCTAATACATTCTATTCAATACCCACTGCATTATATAAAACCTTTTCATAATGATATCAATTCATAGGTCCTCCCCTAGTTTGTAGGAATATTATCAATCTTAGAAATATCCTACATCACTGTAACTGTCCCCTAATCCAAGCTGGGCTTTCTCCAAGTCATACGGCTTGAGACTCGGAGATCTGTGAACCGATCTTAGGTTCAGCCAAGCCAAGATTGTATCTTGGGTTCCCTTCCTTGGTTCTCGGAAAGTAACCTCCAGGAAGTTCCTCAATTCATCGGGGAGAATACCTTCAGAAATAGCATTGCACTGACTTTCTTGTTTTAACCATGACGCCTCTTCCTGGTTAACTTTTAGTCATCTTCTTTGCTCGTTTAGTAGTGGTCGATCGAAGCTTCCTTTATCTTCTTAGCTGTAGAGGGGTGGATCAGGTGGGAGAAAGTCTTCAATGTGAAATCTCACTTGTGCTGCTCATAGTTAGGTCATATATATTCGTTGATCTTGTGTTGGTAAGAGGATAAGTGTCATTTTCTTCTTAAATTGTGAGGCATCTTGGATGTTAATCATGACTGTCTTCATGGGCTTTCACTTGAGCTGCCACTGAAGTTAGCTTCTTCTAACAGTAATAATATATAGATCTCTTATAAAATTCTCACTATAGGTGGTATTCAAAGAGAGAAGGAATTTAATAACAAAAGGATTCCTATTGATTTTCTTTCTTGAGATCATTAATTATAATTATATAAGGTATATATGACATAATGGATATGGTTTGAATAGTTAGGAACCTATATCAAGGGTAAGAGGTGGTTGACTTGGTCTATTCAAAGAATTCTAAGTTTGTAAAGATAGAAGGTTTATTTTCTTTTGACCAAGTCAATCTTTGGATCAGTGTATAAGTGGAGGAGGAGGGAAGATAATTCCCTTAGAGTCTACACTCTCTTTCAATGTGTTAGAGAGGTCTTTCTTCATTCACTTAGTGGATCGTTGACGTAGCATTTTTGTGCATCGTTAAAACACAGAAACGTAGGTAAAAAAAATTTATAAAATCGAACTCACAAATAAAAGATATAAAATCAAGTAATGTGTAAGTATCGGGTCGATCCACAGAGAGCACGGTTAACTTTAATTGCACAGTTGACTTGGCCAAACTTAGGTTTAAAAGGGGTTTTAAAGAAGTAAACATAAGATATAATGAATAGAAATGATATAAATAGACTAAATAAGAATTTTTAAGAATTGAAATCTTGGATTTGACAAAGAAAAGTCAACAGTCAAAGTCAAAGAGTTGACTTTGACCAACAATAGGTGTTCCGTAAAATCATAGAATCAAACAGTGTCAGAAGATTACGAAAATTATATATTTCGAAACCAGAGAGAAAATTGAATTTATCGATATAGAATTCGTGATTTTTGGAGAAGAAATGGATTAAATATAAATTATTGAAAATCAAATATTAGAAAATCCCCGAAATGAACACCTCAGAGGAAATCTTCAAATTGACCGGTCAAATGAAATCCAAATCTTGCAATTCATATGTTAATAGAAAGCTAAGAACCAGAGGAATCCAAAGAGACCAAAATGATCGAATTCTGATTTGACCCCAAAAGTCAACAATTGACTTTTGATGAAAGATGAATAGTGCTTGGTCAAACGTCGAATTGAAGAAACAAATGAACTTCGAATTAGATGAATTTGCTATCCACCGAAAGCTGATGAAAAGAGGAATCCAATGAAACCAAAATCAAGTGATTTAGAATTATAACCAGAGAGATATCCTAATTTCAAAATCAGCCATTTTTCGGACTCAAATTTGGGGAAAATGAAGAACACTAAGAACTAATTTGCAAAATTAAACTTCTAAATCTAATAAAAACTCAAATTACCTCTTGATAATCGATATAATCTCACTACTAACCCAATTGACGCAAGAATGGGGCTTCAATTCTTGTGGATTGAAGCGAATTTGCTCGGATTCTTCCTCGCGGACGTTCAGAATTCAAGGGAAAAATTCGATGAAATCAAAGAGGAATTCGCGATCAGTCCCGCTGTAATTGCTTCGCAATCGAGTCTAAACACGGGGGGATCACGAAGAACTCAAGACCTTCCTCGAAATTCGCTTAATTTACTTCACGAATCGATCAAAAGTTGTAGAACAAGAAGTGAGAATACATGGCTTTTAAAGGGAATTTTGGCCCAAAAATCATGGCCGATTGATGAGATCGTGGGAGCGGTTTGACGGGGTCGTGGGAGCGATTCCCCTGGGTGGCTTTGTGGCTCCCGATTTGGCGTTGATCGTGGCTTCAATCCCATGCCAAATCAGCCCCAATCGCGGGGCGATCGGGCCACGATCGAACCGCGATCGTGAGCCACGATCGTGAGTCTTGCTTAGTCGCTTTCGTCTGATGGAGATCCGGTGCTCCAGAGAGTTCCATGCGTCCCTGCGGTGAGAGGAGATCGGGGAGAATCATGGCCATATGATGCAAATCACGCGGTCGATTTCGATTTCACGTTTGATGACGATCGAACGCACCATTTCTGTCCACGCGTCAACAGGTGAGCCTTCCGATGTCTCCTGATGAAGATTTCGATCCACAGTCGATGATGATCTCCACAATCATGCACTCGCGATGAATCCAGTGTCGTCCGTCCGATGGAGATCGGATGATCAAAGTGTGTCCACGCGGTGCTCCCCGATCCCGAAATTGTGAAAGATCGTGACCGTCCGATGAAGCCACGTCCGATGAAGATCGTGTGATCACGATGTGTTTGATTTAATGGAGATCGGACGCTCCTCGTGCCGCCACATGTCATCAGGTACGCCTTTCGATCATTGCCACTTATCCCAGATTTTGCGCACGTGGTTATTTGATGATCGCGTGGACTTGGGTCCATGCGATCTTCGCCATCCTTGTTGCATCCAACGCCTGCAGTGTCGCCACGTCACCTGCAAAGGTAGGGAACCGTGTGGAACATAGTCCCACACGGAATAAACGAAACGAAAAGACACCTATAAGAGTTGGGACGCGGTAACGCATTTGCGTTACCACCCCAAACTCCTAACCAGGGCCCACTAACCCGTGGGCCGTCCATATGCCAACCCCCCCCCCCTCCTGCCACGTGGCGCCCCACACGAGCGTCTGCGTGGACCCGCGTGGACACGCGTGGCCTCCTGCCATGTGTCCACACCCTGTGCTCCACCTGCGCCTCGCGTTGGCCACCCGCGGCCCTGCCACGTGGCCTCAATGCCGCGTCGCATCCGCTCAGTGGTCCCGCGCGCCACGTCCGCTCGCCCGCTGGTCCCGCTCACCACGTCAGCACCTGCGGGTAAGTACCCCCGTTTTGAGATTTTTTAGATAAGAAAACTTAATAAAAACATTCATTTAAAAATCAGATAAAAATCAGAAAAAGGATATAAACTTCAAAAATTTATAACTTAAAATATACAACTCTTTTTAATCCAAATTTTCTCAATTGGATCACAAATTTCTTCCTTTTTAACATCATGTCATTTAAAATATATTTTCAAAGAAGAAATTAAAATGAATTAAAAAAATTACTTAACTCATTTCTTAATAAATATTCTAAATCATAAATTCATCTTGAAATTATCCTTCAAAACATTCACTAAAGTCAAAATCATTCAAGAAAAGAGATTAACTTCTATGAATTTAAACTTAACAAAAGACTAACCATCTATCAAGCATGAAATTATCCCTAATTTATGCATAAATATCGACTTTAGTGAAATGACATACCAATGGAGAAAATTCCTAAAAATTATGATAACATGCATCATATTCACATAAAATAAGCATGAATATGAGTTAATTAGGATAAGAATTTAAGTTATAAATGCATATTATCAATGGTGAGTTTCTCAAACTCATAAGTAAGGAGTATGGGTTCACTTGGAACCATTGTGTTCATGTTTTGAAATAATTCTCCATCAGAGACACTAATGATAGATAGTGAGTGTTTTTTGGAGAAAGAGTTCATTGAATTGATCTGTATGAATCCCTGAATGGTATTATACCTAACTGTCCATCATGTTGATTCATGTCATGGTCGTGTATGTGGTCCTTTTACTTGAGACACCAAAGACATCTTGTCGATAGATGATCATGTTTTGATTATGACTTATGAATCCCTAGCCACAGGATATCTAAAACGTCATATATTGGATACGACATGAAGTCCATGAAGATGATTGTGTGATCAATATGGGATCATCCACTCTTGATATTTGAGGAGATTGACTCAAGGAATGAGATGCGATGAAATCCTTGGCCAAGGTAGTGGAAATATCAAAGAAGGAGTTCACGATGATTTCTACACGCATCAGTACTAACTTGAGTGACCGATTAGGGTTTGACAGTTGATTATACTCTAAGTCATTCATGAGTCTAATGTGGACAAAGGATTATACATGCATGGTAATTGATGACAGGAAGGTTCCATAAGTGAGTTCTTACATACTCCATAGCTCCTAATGTATGTGGTGTAGCTTGACACCCAATCGGCTGGCTACTCAACCTATCGATTGGGTTAAATTGATCCTTAATTAATTAATCTTTATGTGGATGTAGATAATTAATTAAGGTTGATCAATAAGGTGTTAGTTGGTCTATAGAGTTATTAACTAGTGAGATATATGGACCTAGAGGGTCACACACATAAGGTCTATGGATGTTGGTGGATATACACATAATTATGAAGGTTTTTATGAAAAAACTATTAGGTCTAATCTCTATTAAGTAGACATAGTTAGGTATTATGTGGATTAGTTGTTTTTAATCCCATTAAGTGATTCAATTATGTTTAATGTGGGGATTATGACATTCATTTATGTGTGTGGAGGTTAATTATGTGTAGAGGCAATAAATCAGTCATTAGTCATTAATGGGCTGACTAATAATTGATTAGAGGCTTAAACTTTCCTCATCTCTATAAATAGGAGGCCATAGTCCACTTGGATAACCCGATGCTCAAAACCCTCCAAAGAGAATCCCATTTCCTCCAGAGATCAGGAGGTTATATCGGGGATATTCAAGGAGGCTATTCTCCACTTCAGTAATCTACTTCGGATGAAGATTAATCCAGCAAATCCAGGTACGTGTTTAATTCCATTTTATGAATCTGATTATTTTAATGAATCATGATGTATACTCAAGTTCCATCAATTGGTATCAGAGCCAATCTATGCATATATTTTTTAGGATGATCAGATGATTTCTAACTTTTCATTAAGATATTTCGGGTTCGATATCCTCTATCTCAATAAAATTGAGAAGAAATATCAATTTACGTCTTCATGAATTTCATCGGGAATTTCCTTGTTTTAATGTTCTACTCTAGCTGAAATTATATTGCTAAAGTTCATTTGACTGTTTTACATTGTACATACAATCATCGAGTAGAAGAAGGGTAATTTCATTATTGAAATTTTTACAAAGTTTGGAACATACCGAATTGTTAGTCTTCTTAAAAATAAAGAAGACATGGGAAGAAGAAACATGAAGATGCACGGGGAATAAGAGGCTTGGTCAATCCTCTTCTATGGGTCAATCCTCTTCTGTGTCTCCGGTGACCTTAAATTTTTTTACCGGAGTGAAAAGCAGAGTCGAGCAAACGTCGGAGAAGAAATTCCGATGGCAGTCGTCTGTCTCGAAGTAGTTCCGGAGAGCGTCGGAGACTTGCCAAAGAGACTCAGTGTAAGCGAGGTGCCCGGCAGCGAATCTGGACCATTGATTCACTGCATATTTGATGAAGTTTTTTCTTTCCCCGCAGAGCTTCACGGGTTCTTCGTCCCCTAGCTTCAATGTGGAGCATCCCATTTCCGAGGAAATCTATCTCTCGGTTGAAGAGATTATGGGATTCATAGGGTCCGGTTTTCTTTCTTTGAGAGAAATCAAGGACTATGGAGGAAGGTCATTGATGGACGCCATTGATATCTCCGAGGTCCTTCACGATGAAGATGCTGCTGTGGAGACAAAGAGAGAGGAAAAAAATTCAGAGTGTACTTTCTCTCGCTAGAAATCAGGCGCTGCTCTTCTCTAACGATGGTTCAAGAGAGTCGTGGGAAAATGACATTTGCGGTAAACGGGAAATTCGTTGGATACGAGAGAAGGAGAGAGAAAGATGCATACATTGATGTGATGAGCTCGAAACTAGACAATATGAGGAGAGTCCGAGAAGAACAAATAGCTGCGAGCCTACGAATGAAATCAACAGACGAAATATTGCGCATTTCTGTCAAGAACAAGTTGGGACCATGGATACCCACCTGCCCCTCCGCGGCGGGAAGAACAACATAGAACCCCAGCTCTGAAAGGGGGGAGAGAGAGAGGCAACGATCAACTGAGTTAAAGGGAGAGCGAATCCCACCATCAGCAAGGTGAACATAAACGCTCAGAACAATGAGGAGTGGGGACAGAGGGATCACTGAAGGTTCCACCCCAACGGGGTTTTTTTGGGCTACAATTCAATTCCGCTGAAGTGGGAGTAGTGCCGGATGTTGTGAATCCATACGGGATAAGAGTGGATGAGATATAGAGAGAAGAGGAAGAACATGAAATTTGAGAAGACTATTTGATACGCTTCGAGAAAAGTGTATGCGGAGACGAGGCCGAGGATCAAAGGGAGGTTTGCCGAGCGAGGGGACAGAGAGAATTAAGCCGGGTACGGCGTTGTTCCCTCTCTGTAGGGTTTATTCCCCTTAACAGTGTAAAAATTCATCTTCGGTGTAATCGCGTTGGGCGATTAGCGCTGACAATGTGAATTCTTCCCCATTTATTCCATGGTCTAGGGAGATAACGAGCGCGGTGCAAGCACTTAAAAGGAAACGAGAATCGTAAGTTTCATCACAAATGACGAATTTGAACCTCGTTACTTCATGAGTAGCTGAAATCCAATCAAAGGAATGTCACGATGTAAATCGGGCAACATGGTTTTGTTCGGATGGGCTGAATCACTGATAAGAGTGAGAACAATCAATCACTGAACTAGCAGTCTAGAAACTTCTAGTTTGATGCCAACCATATGAAACGGACCCACATGGGGGGAAATGATCTTATTTCTGGGTCTGTTTCTCCATTTATAATTAGAATTTTTATCAATAGGCACACTTATATTTATTAATTACATAATATTGGAAGTTTACGATAATTGTTAGCTATTTTTCTGAACTATTAAATAATTTCACTTTTTTTCATGGGCAGATCCTCAAAGGCTCAAATTTTCATGGGATACTTCTTTGGGGAGATGTCATTTGAACTCTTGGAGCAGACCACCAATTCTTATATTTATCGAGAGTTCATTCCGCCAGCTAATTAAACTTCTAGGTGGGAAATTTTTTGACATTTGAAACTAGTTTTTAATATTTGAAAATTTTTCATTTGAAAATTTGAGACCGAAATTAAGACCGAACTGAACCATGACCGAAGTTGAATGAGACCGAGACAGAGACCGAATTAAGGTTTAGACCAAGTATTGTGCCAAAAACCAGACCGGACCGGAACCGTTGAACCCTATTCTTAATATATGTTTCTCATCCTTGGATCTAACTCCTCGAGTACTCATCAAAGCATTTCTCATCTTAAAAGAGCATTTGAGATTTGTGATTTGAGCCCAACACATCTTTTCTTGGAATTGAGCTCAATTCATAGTCTAAAGTTATCATTTTATCTCATTAATCGAACATTGAATCTTTCTGCATTGAGCCATTATGGGGCTGTGTAAATCCTACGCCAATCCACGTCGACTTCGCTCTCTTCTTCCTCGAATTTCAACAATTTCTACATTGCCATTGATTAATATTATGTGGCCTAAAAGCCAATCACACTTTCAGTTATCTTGTTTATGTTCATTGAAATGACACTTATTCATTCCCATCCTTTTGTGATTGTTTTAATGAAGTCAATGAGTGATGAAATGAATCTTCAAGGTCGTTCAATACACGCAGACACGCATCAAAACAATTACTAAAGTCAGAAATTGAAGATTAAAATCATAAATTAAATAGTATAGAGGTGAATAAGGGTTGAATCCACAGAGAATTAAAGTATTTTCGAAATACTCTTTGATATCCGATCAATTCAGACAATAAATAGAAGTGAGAAATTATGGATTTTGAAATTTTTTAGAAAGATAACTCGAAGATGAATCCACGGAATAAAAAATCACACAATTTGGATTAAGATTCTCGGAGAGATCAATAAATAAAAATTAGATAGAAAATCAGAATGCGAAGAAAAAAAACTGAAATAAAAAAATAAAATTCGACTAATCTACGATTTGAAATTGAAATATAAAGTTATAGGAAGAGAGATAAGGAGGAAAACACGAATTCTAACCCGAAATAGCTCTCGAATCGATCCAATTGCTCGACGGATCAAAGGATTTTTGTTCTGTGAATTTGAAGACAATCATCGGCATTCAAGAAGCGATTTCTCCCTCTTCTCTCAATGAAATATCACTTTCAAACACTCCTTGGACGTGAAAATTGATCTAGAAGAAGAAGAAAGTAAGAGATTCAAGGATTGAGATGTCAAAATAGTTTGATTACTTGAAACACCCAAGAATGTTTTACATCATCGAAGAACATGTAAATTTATACAAAGATTTGGGCCTAACCGTCAAATTGGCATTTAATCTTCAATCAACGACTCTGATGAAACATATTTGATGTGAATCGATACGTTCAAATCACGTCTATTTGATCAAAGATGAACTGATGTGATTTCGCCACCTAATGCGTGAAGAAGAAACGTCTTGAAACTCCCGCCATCTGATCTTGATATGATGCTCTGGATGCGTTCACATGTCCACCGAACGGTTTTAATTTTAGTAATTATAACTCCATTGATGAACAGTTGAGATTAAACTGTTTTAAAATGATTCGTTGACGAATCAGGGTGCGCCACGTACCCCATAACTTAAGTGACGATCGCGATTAAATCACACGATCGGACGCTTCACATGTTGCCGCGTCACTTGCGCATAAAAACATAAAAATATAGTCTCACATGATGAAAGTCAAAGCGTTTTGATACATATTAATGTACTTGTAATTAGTAAGTTAGCTTATATCCTAAAAAAGATGTTTAATCTCACTAATCACACGCGCGCGGACACGCACACACGCATATGCGTGTGCCACATGGAATGTACATGCACTGCCACATGGTGACCAGTTCTTGCACCTCCCACATCAGCTACCACATTAGCATACGATAAAATTATTATTTTTTATTCATTTAAATTCAAAATAAATTGACTTAAATTCATAGAATATTCAAAAAAATTCTAGAAAAATCCCTAAAAATTAGGAAATTCATAACTTTCAAAATACAACTCAAAATTTTTTTGTTGGATCATAAATTAAATTATCTATCATTCTAAAAGGTCAAATTCAATAAAGAACAAGAGAATAAATTTTTATTTAAAAAACATACTCATTTATTTTAGAAAATAAAACTAAGGAAAATAAATGTGTATAAAAAGCATTTTCTCTTACTATTTAACATTAAAACCTAATTATAATCACAAATAAAAATTGAGGATAATCTAATCTTAATATTTTTCTTAATTTATCATAATTATCCCTAAATTAGTTTATTTTAATATTATAACTTAATTTTCATAGAATGATGTATAAACACTAAAAAATATGATAACATGAATTATAACGGAATCTTTTATGCCTTAATTTGTAGTATGAATCATATATTTTCATGTAAAGTATGCATGATATCAATGAGCATATGAAATGACTAATGAATTATGATTAGATAATACAATGATCACTAGTCTTTAAACAAATGTTCTAGATATTCCTTTTCATGGAAGATTTGAAACATACATCAAATTATCCATAAAGAATATCACTATTTGATCAAACTCATATTATGAGTATGGTTGATCTTGTAGTCATTGGTGTGGAGATACTTAGGATAGATAGTGGGTACTCTTTGGAGAAAGAGTTCACTAAATTGATCTATATGAATCTCTTAATGTCATTATGAATCTCCTAAATGTCAATTAGGTTGATTCATGTCATGGTTGTGTATGCGATCCTTTGACTTGATACACCAAAGACATCTTGTGGATGGATGAATGTGTTTTGATTATGACTTATGAATCCTTAGCCACAGGATATCTAACATCTCATATATTGGATACAAGCTGAAGTCCTTGTATGTTCAAGAAGAGATTATCCACCCTCAGTTTTTTAGGAGATTGACTCGAGGAATGAGATGTGATGAAATCCTTAGCCAAGGTACTGGAAATATCAAAGATAAAGTTCTTGATGATGTCCTACACCTATCAATACTAGGTCGAGTGACATATTAGGGTTTGACAATTGATCATACCCTAAGTTATTCACGAATCTCATGTCGATGAAGGATTATACATACATGGTAGTTAATGACGTAAAGGTTCCATAGGAGAGTTCTCTTATACCCCATACCTCCTAGAGCATATGATGTAGTTTGGTTCCCAACAGGCTAACAACTCAACCTATTTTTTGAGTTAAATCGATCTTTGATTAATTAATCCATATAGATGGGCTACACCTATCCATATGTTAATTAATTATATATGTTGACTAATTAATCTATAATTAATAAAAGTTGACCAATAAGATGTTATTAGGTTTCTAGAGTTATTAACTAATGAGATATATAAACCTAGAGGGTCACACATATAAGGTCTATGTATGTTGAAGGATATAGGCATAATTATGAGGGTTTTTATAAAAAAAATTCTATATCAAATATTTATAAATAGGGGAAAAAGAACCACATCTCAAGGTGTCCATAAAAGTATTGTGAGAGGTATCTCCTTTCTTCTCTTTCTCTCTTGGCGATGAGCTCTGAAGAGGAGATCCAACCATCCAAAGATCATGTGAATACTACTAGAGGCTAGACACTTAACTACCTTCAAGAACTCCTTTAAGGGAATCCTATAATTATGTTTTCTCATACATACTAATTGGTAGGATAATTTATTCTTGGTACCTTAATGTTATGAATGTTTGATTCAATATATTCCGCTGCACTCAAAATTTTGATCAAAATTTTGGAAGGCTTATATGCCTCAAAACCCAACAACTATACCATAGTTGTAGATATTTTGAATAATACAATCATTATTTCTTGCTTGGATATTAAATTTTTTGTTAATTGTGCATATCAATCTATGCATCACCCACATATTCAGAATTGAACTACTATCAAACATCTTCCATGATATCTCCAAGGTTCATGTTTGTATCGCCTCCTCCACCACAAATCTAATTTTCACTATTCAGCCTTTAGTAACGACCACTAGGTCGGACCCTCTACTGATTGATGATCGGCCAACATCTACCTAGTATTTTTATGCACTCCTATCATTGTATGGAGTTCCGAGAAGCAACCGAGCATTCACTCGCTCAAGAACCAAGGTGAAGTACAAAGCCATTACCATGCTGTGGTGGAGTTAGTTGCTAATGAAGTAGTTCTACTCTCTGCAATCACCACCAGTCCTTTGGTGTGGTAATATTAGTGACACATATCTTGCCAATTACCCTAGCCCTTGATGAAACCCAAGATCCCATTTTTGGTAAGTGATAACATGAAAATTCTACATGAAGATTTCTAATTCTTAATACAAATTAAGGCATAAAACATTCTATTCTGATCCATGTTATCATTTTTTTTAGTGTTTATCTATCATTCTATGAAAAATAAGTTATAATCTCAAAATGCACTAATTTAGAGATAATTATGATAAATTAAGAGAAAGATTTTAAAGATTAGATTATCCCCTACTTTTATTTAAGATTATAATTAGGTTTTAATATTAAATAATAATAGATAATACTTTTTATACACTCTTTTATTTTTCTAAGTTTTAAATTCTAAAATACATGAGTGTATTTTTTAAATAATAATTTATCCTCTTATTATTCATTGGATTTGAATTTTTAGAATGATAGATAATTTAATTTCCGATATAATAAAATAAATTTAGATAAATTTGGAATTGTATTTTAAAAGTTATGAATTTTCTAATTTCTAGGGATTTTTCTAGGTTTTTTCTGATTTTTTATGAATTTATTTGGATTTATTTTGAATTAAAAAGAATATAAAAAATCAGATTTATCTTAAATTAAAAGAATCACGTGCTTGCGTGGCAGCTGATGTGGCACGGGCGAAAAGGGGGGGGCATTGCCACGTGGCGGCATATGAACATGCCACGTGGCGCACGTCTATGTGTTCGCGAGTGTGTGTGCGTGTGTGTGTGTGCGAGCGTGTGCGCGAGTGTACTTTGGGAGAATAAGCATCCCTTTTAGGATAACATTATCTCTCTAAATACATACACTTTATATACATGTCGGATTTCCTTAATTTATGTCATGTGGGACTATCTTTTTGTTTTAATATGTGCAGGTTACGTGGCGTCACGTGGAGCGTCTGATCGTGTGATTTAATCACGATCGTTGATCTACACTTAAGTGAAGGGGTACATGAGGCACTCTAGTTCATCGGTGAATCGTTATAAAATGATTTAATCTGAGACGTTCATTTAAGGAGTTATAAAAGTTGAGATTAAAATCGACAAAACGCATCGTGAGCGTTATATCAAGATCAAACGGCAAGCGTTTTACGCGTTACTTCTTTGCACGCGACGTGGCAAGATCTCAGCGGTCCAGCTTTGATCCAACGGATGCGATTTAAGTGTAACGATTCACATATATGCGTTTAATTAGAGCCGTTGATCAAAGATTAAACGCTGATCTGACAGTTAAGCCCAATTCTCCTTTTAAATTGAGATGTTCTTCGATGATGTAAATCATTCTTAGGTTTTTCGAGTAATCGAACTATCTAAACACCACAATCCTTAAATCTTTTGCTTTCCCTCACTTCTAGACTCATTTATGTGTTTGAGGAGTTTTATAAGTGAGATTTTTATTGAGAGAATAGGGAGAAATTGATTCTTCAACGCGAACGATCATCTTCGAATTCGCGGAATGAAAAACCTCTGAATTCTGCGAGCAATTGAATCAATTCGAATGCTATCTTGGGTTAGAAACCATGTTTTCGTACTAATATTTTTTCCTATAACATTATTTTCAATTTGAAATTGTAAATTAACTCAATTTCAAATTTAATTTCAGTTTTTCGCTATCTTTTTGTTCACAAATTTCTATCTAATTCGCTTGTTGATTTCTCCGCGAATCTTGATCCAAATTTTGTGATTTTTGATTTTGCAGATTTGCCTTCGAGTTATCTTTCTAAAAATATCAAAATCCTTAATTTCTTACTTCATTTCATTATCTGATTTGATCAAATTTCAAAGAATACATAAAAATATCATAAGTCAATGAGGATTTGACCCTTATTTGCCACTAAACTATTTAATTCTTGATTATTTCTCTAAATTGGTGAGTTTGGCACTTATTTTGATGCGTATCTACATGTTTTCAATGACCTTACATATTCTCTTCATCAGTAAGGATTAGATAGTCCACTTTAGAGGCTCATTTAAAGTTTATTGGGCCAAAAGAGAATATCTAGGACTATCAATATCTTTAGAGGATTACTAGAGATACCAAATATTCTTGGAAGTTGTCAAAATCTATAGAATATCTCAAATGTAAAATTGAGGCTTGACAAATCCCAAATGTTTCCTTTTTCTTTTGTTAATTTTGTCCATAATGCATTCCTTTGTTATAGTTATATTTTCAAAACTTTTGAGTTTCTATTTCAAAGGCTTTGTCATTTAGACAACCCTCTACTTTTTAAGGCCTATATAAGGCACCCATTCAACCCCTGAGGATATATTTTAAAGCTATTCTCTTTTGAAAGTTGTGATTTCTTCCTCTTGAGTATTCTCCTTGTTTGAGAGTGCTCTTGTGCTTGTGGATTCAAGTATAATCTCTTGTGGATTTAAGGGTTGAAGAGGTTAGTTGTGTAGATTTTGATAGTAAACCTTCTTGTAGTTCAAGGCTTGTGGATTGAAGTCCATGTTCTATATTGTTCTTGCACCAAGGCTGTATCACTAATCCAATTGACAATAGCATCTCAATGATCTCCTAAGCATTTATTATACAAATCTCTCCATTTGTACATAAGGACTGCAGTTCTGAATAAATTACTTTACTTTCCTTTAGTTCTTAATCTTCGAATGAAGATGGAGCTTTTCGTGAGAGCAAGTGAATGCTGCCAAGGACTTTTCGTGAGAGCAAGTGAGAGCAAGTCAAGAACATTAAACTGCTTAATTGCTGACAAGGACTTTGTTCAATCGCTGACAAGATCTCTTGTAGTAAAAGCCATAGTTTCCTGGCAAAACTTTAAATGAGTTTTCGGTCCACTGAACGGGCGCAAGACTCAATCTTTTAGTTGTGATCCTCAACGATTCAAATTGACAGCCAACTCCCCACTAACACAGCATGAATATTTAATGTTGAAGACATTTAGAAAATAGACTATTTGGTACACACTAATTGAAATTCCCGTGCAAGGATTTTTCGTAGATAGGGAATCATACGGCACAACTACCGATTTCAATTTACTTTGCTTTCATGGAAATTAATGAATTCATTTTATATTTGATATTTTGACGAAGAGGGTCTCTGGAGATAAGGTGCGAGCTTATCTCCCAACTTCTGCTTTAATTCCTGACTTCTCTGTTGAATTTCCTTCCGAGTGCATGCTATAAATAGAAGGAATACAGTTTGAATGTGAGTGACTCTCTATTCCAGATTTTGAAGCTTCGATGGCTCCCAAGAAGCAGACTTTTGCACTCATACTTGTCGTTTCCGCACTCGCCCTCTTTGCCTGTCTTTCATCCGCGCAGCCGACTGTCTTTCCCGGTATTGGTTCTCCGATAAACCTGTCATGGATATGCAAAACTTGGTTCTTTTGAATAGACCCGTTAGTTCTCTTCTCCGTGGACGTTTTTCAGGTGACATAGATGTAGTGGAGTGGAAGATCACTCCACTAACACCGACTGCCTATTGCTGTTCTCGATGCCTCTTTTGGCAAAACGATAAATGCTATGTCTGCTTGAACAGGATCATGTGTCCTACTCAATTTCCCTGGTTATCACCCCCCCCGTGCTACCGCTGCTGCTTGTGGTCGACGAAGAAACCAGATTTCATTACAGGATCTCGATGCCTCACGTGCTGCCTAATATGATTCTTTACTCCGCCTATCGTCTGACGTTATTGACCAATAATATTAAGTCTCAGCTGCAGGTGTATGAACTAGCAAATTTACGAATCCTTGTAGCAAATTTACGACTGGTGAACGCGGGCTTATAGCTCTCGATTTGTGATGTGTGGGTTTTTCATTTGCGGTTGCTTTTAAGTCTTGTTGTCTGTCTCGCTTCAGTTTGTCTTGCTCTCTCTTTCGTTTACTATGGAGTGTCTCTGCAGCGAAGGAGCGAGAGAGAGAGAGAATTGCTATTTATTGATTGAGAGTTCTAGTTTCTTGCTTAGAGCTGCTGTTTATAATTAGTACAAAGTGCACCATTGGATAAATGTCGTGGGATCAGGATTAGATCCTCGACTTTGGTTCTTCTTATTCGTAAATTAAAGGGTAGATATTCTTCATCCTTGTTTGATGACCTGTCTTTTGGTAACGGTTAGGCAGTTAATCAGGTCCATTTATGTGAATGGTTGGATATTCTCTCTACGCCCTCTCATATTGGGCCTTGGAATAGAGCAAAGCTTGTTTCCCAACAGAATGAAAGCCTTTTGAGTTTGTGTGATTACATGACATGTTTATGATACATGATACATATATATATATATATATATATAGAGAGAGAGAGAGAGAGAGAGAGAGAGAGATAACGATATCCTTAAAGATAATCGTATCTTAGGTTATAGTTATAGAGATAACTATGACATAACCTAAAGAAGAGACCAAATCAAACATAAAACCCCTCAAGTGTTAAAATCTAGGCTAAAATATAAGAGTTACGAACTCACTCAGGGCCCTCCTTTGTTATAGCCTTAGTATTCAAATCATTTTAAGTTGAGTTTTGGTGGAATCCGCTCCAAGCCTACTATCAAAGAAGAGGAACTAAAAACTACAAAAGGCTGGGATAGAGAAATTGCTAGGTTTGGTGGAGTTCACTCTAAGGCCCCTTACGAATCCATTATTTTCAAGTAACAAAGTTATGGCCTAAAATGATCATAGTGCGTCATAGAGATCACTTCAAGGTGCATGAGCAAATGATACAAATAAGTTATAATATAGTCAATGAGATTCTAATCCCCCCCAATGAGGTTATCGATTTTCTCTTTTCATGCACATAAAGTTTGTGTGAATTTTAGTACGACCAATATTTTCAATGAATAAAACACTTTCAAGAATTAGTGATTAACTCCATTCATCTCTTACAGGTGAAGATGTCTTTCTTGGATGTTAACTATTTAACCGGCTCGAATTTTACTAATTGGCTTAAGAACTTAAAGATTTTGGTGAAATTTGAGTACATTACCTACATCCTAGAGGGAGATGGCCTTGTTGAGGCTACATTGGATCCTTTTGACGATGAGTTATGGGAGTATCGGAAGTGGTAAAAAGATGTTACTATAATTCAATGTTAGATGTTGGCCTCAATGTGCAATAAATAACAAAATAAATATAAGGACAGGGAATCAAGAGCCATGTTGCTTCATTTCATAGAGTCTTTTCCTTAAAAGAGTAAGGCTTAAAGATATGAGATATTGAAGAGCCTATTTAAGGCTCAAATGGCTAAGTCATCTTTTGTACAGGAACATGTAGTAAGATTATAGAGTGGATTGAGAGGCTGATAATGCTTACACTTGAACTCCATGTTGAGATGACCACAAACCTTATTCTTTAGACTCTTACGGACCATTTTTCTAAATTTACTGATAATTTTAACATGAATAAGATTCAGGTCTCTATCCAAAGCTATTGAACATACTAACTATTGTTGAGGGGAACCTTTAGAGGGAAAGGCCCAAATCCTCTTTTTTGTTAGAACAAAAAAGAAGAGAAAACTAAATTCTACATCTAAGAAGAAAAAAGGGAAGAAGTAAGTGAAAACAACCCTTGCAAGGAAGGATGGTGATAACAAAGTAGCATACTTCAACTTTGGCATGAAGGGGCACTAGAAGAGGAATTTCAGGAAGTACCTCAACAAGAAAGCTCAAGGAAAGTATAGTGATGCTCCATGTATCTATATGATAGATACTTACTTGTCTAATAGAGATTTTGTACCTTGGTTATTAAATATTGGATGTACTTCTCATAGCAACAATGGTTCATAAAGGTTGACAAGTAGATGAAAGTTAAAAAGGGTGAGGTTGAACTAACAATATGAAAGGACGCAAGAGTGTCTGCCATGATGCTAGGGATTATAAACCTAAAGATATCATATAGTAGCTCTAAAATATAACTAGTATTCATGCATCATTCATCACGTGTAAGCATTGATAAAGACAGTAACAATGAGAATGTATCTAAATATATATATATATACATATCCAAATGTGGTGAAGATATCACTAACCTATCATGCATTATTTCCTACGTTTTGATTACATTATCAAACAAACCTCATTTAGCTTATTGGAAGTCAAATGGTTGAATTCTTACTTTTTTTATGAGTTATGTGGACGTTAAGACTTAAATGAAGTATAATGACAGCATGGATGCAATTTTTTTACAAAGATAACAAGAAAATGGGTACTCCACTTTTCTAGGAGTTTAGTCAACCATTTTCACCCTTTTAAGAGAGTGGAAAACCTTTCCATTTAAAGAGGTTCTTCAAGCCATTCCACCTTTTTAGGAGGTTGGTCAAACCTTGCCACATTTTTAGAAGGTTGGTCAAAACTTTTTACCTTTGTAGGAGGTTGGTCAACCACCTTCTTAGGTGGGGTCAATGCATTCCACCATTTTAGAAAACTACTCACTTTATTTTTTCTTAAAATTCAATGATAGTCCAAGTGATTCTTAACAAGTCCAATGTAGTCAAAGGTATTCAAAGGCATTCTTTAAGGATCAAAGAGATAAAATTTCTTCTCATTTATTAATCAATTTAGATCCTTCCTTTTTTTAAGAATATATATTTATAAGAGTAGAAAGAGGTAAGCCCACCTCCTTGGGAAGTGATAAGGTTACCACCTCTAAGAGAGTAATCCATCCATTCCCATAGGAGGTGATTGTGGGGCCCACCACTTTAGGAGGGACATTCTCGCCTCCATAGGAGATGATTATGGTCATGACCTATGGATTTAATCTCAACCATTCATTTGGTGACACCCAAAGAGACTAAATCTTCACTATTATTCCAAGGGAACCTCTAAACCTAACATATAAAAGAATCTTCTTCTTTTGTGTTGATTTTTTGCTCTCTCTTAGCATCACGCTACCAGAATCAAAAGGGAAGGCCTAGGCCTAAGCTTGGCATTTTCTAGTGTTAAAGTTTTTCATGGAGGCAAGATCAAGCAAAGGATTGAGATCCGAACAAGTCTAGCATCACCTAGCCTAAGACTGGCATAAAAAGGGGGTAAATGGGAGGATTTTGATCTAATTTTCTCTTGTAATTTCCTACATGGATAGTGTTAACTCTATTTCCCATTTTCTATTTTAGATTTTTTCTCTTTTCTCCTAATACTTTCTCATCATTACCTGATTTCTTGATAATCCAAGTTCTTGATTTTTCTCCATTCTTCTATCATCTTCCATCATTCTCATCTCTCCATTTGATCATTCCATTTTCAATATTTTTCTCATTAGTTCTCATAGAATAGAGATTTATTTATAATTTCATTCATATCATATTCTATTTTTTTTGTCCTTCCATATTTCACTTAAATCCCTATTATCATTATTTTTCCTTAAAATAGTATATCTACTCCCTAAAAGCACTAATCTCATTACCTATGCTCCTTGAGGATTTGACCTTTACTTTACCATTATTCAAAGTGAGAAATTATAAATATTTTTACCTCAGGGATCCTTAACAAGTGAGCAAGACAGCCATCGAAGTCCTCTCCAAAGACTTAAAAAGCATCAATGAAGACCTCTAAACTATCACCAAGGAAGTCAAAGAAGATTGACGTTATACATCTCTGGAATGTTTCAGGGCCATTACATAATCCAAATGGCATCCTTTTAAAGGCAAACCTGCCAAAGGGACATTTCTAAGTCATCTTCTATTGATCATTTGGATGAATGGCAATCTAGTTCTAGCCTAAATATTCATTCAACAAGTAGACGTAACTCTAACATGTCAAACGATCTAAGATATGGTCGATGAATGGTAAAGGGAGGAAATCCTTCCTCGTTGTGACATTAAGCTTCTGATAATCGATGCAAAGTCATCATTTTGTTGAAACGATTTTCTGGATCTCTTCACCTTCGTCATTCACTGTCACAGTCACTGTAGCTTTCTTGGGAACAACGTGCACCAAATTAACCTAGTGACTACCAACTATGGGATGTATAATTTTTACGTTCAGCCACTTAAGGATTTATTCTTTCAGTGCTTCCGATACCTTGTGGTTTAGTTTTCTCTAGCCTCTATCAGGGGTTTCTAATCATCCTTCATGAAGATCTGATGCATCCACAACGAGGGATCTAGTCCCTTTAAGTCTGATTGATTTCTTGCTCATTCCCTCGCAACACATCAGGTAATCTCTTCTCCAACTCTTCATTGAGCTGTGAAGAAATGATCACAGATTTTGCTTGTTGTGCATCAACAAAAGCAATGTCGACTTGAGTTAAGATGGTAAAGGCTTTAGCTCCAATGTCAGCTTGTCTTATGGTAACCACTTTGCCTCGAGCTCCTCAATGTCTACTTCCTTATTGAATGACATAACTTCCTCTGCAATCACCACCAATCCTATGGTGTGGTAATATTAGTGACAGCTATCTTGCCAATTATCCTAGCCCTTGATGAAACCCAAGAGTCCATTTTTGGTAAGTGAGAACATGCAGATTCTACATGAAAATATATGATTATTAATACAAATTATCGCATAAAATATTCCATTCTAATGCATGTTATCATATTTTTTTTTTTAGCATTCATCTATCATTCCTTCAAAAATAAGATATAATCTCAAAATGCACTAACTTAGGGATAATTATGATGAGTTAAGAGAAATATTTTTTAAGATTAGACTATCCCCCTTTTTATTTAAGATTATCACTAGGTTTTAATATTAAATAATAAGAGAAACTACTTTTTATACACTCATTTATTATTCTAAGTTTTATATTCTAAACAAAATGAGTATATTTCTTAAATAAAAATTTATCCTCTTGTTATTTATTGAATTTGACTTTTCATTATGATAGATCATTTAATTTATGATCTAATAAAATAAAATTGGATAAATTTGGATTTGTATTTTCAAAGTTATGAATTTTCAAATTTTTAGGGATTTTTCTAGATTTTTTTTTTTATGAATTTATTTGGATTTATTTTAAATTAAAAAGAATAAAAAAGCATAATTTATCACGTGCTGATATGGCGGTGGATGAGGTGTGAGTGAAAGGGGGCACCACCACGTGGCACACGTCCATGTGTGCGTGAGTGTGTGTGCAGGCATGTGCGCACGTGTGCTGATGAATAGAGACCAAGTGGTAGTTGAAAACACATGGTCAAAAGTCATAATAAAGTCCAAACTTACCAATTTCAAGATTAATTCACGAATTGAGGGGTATAATGGTAAATATGGATCGAATCCAAAGAGAATTAGGTAAATTCTTGATGATCTTTTTTAATTTGATCAAATCGGACAATACATTGATGTTAGAAATTAGGCAATTTAATATTTTAAGAAAAAGGAATCAAAGACGAATCCACAGAATCAAAAATAATTGAATTTGACTTTCGTTTCGCGGAGAAATCAAAGATTGAACGAAAGAGATTTTTCCGAAAACGTAAAGAACAAAAAATCGAAAATAAGAACGATCCTAAATTGAAATTAAAAGCTATACGAATATAGATTATGATAAAACACAATCCCTAACCCACAATTGTCATCGAATTGATCCAATTAATCGCCAGAATCAAGGCTATTCATAAAAATTTAGTAAATCAGGATCGTCGAGTTCAAGCATCAATTTCTACCTCGTCGATCGTCAAAATCTTGATCTTAAGCACTCCGTCGATGTGTAAATGAGTTTAGAAGGGATTAGGAATAAGAGATTCAAGAAATTTGGTGTCTATGCAGTTCAACTTATTCAAATTCCTCTCGAATGCTTTACAATCTCAAAGAACATCTCAATTTATAGGGTGATTTGGGCGTAACCGTCCAATCATCATTTAATTTGCGATCAACGGCTCCAATGAAACACATTGGATGTGAATCGTTACCGTTAAGTCGCAGCCGTTGGATCTTTGATCAACCACGGAGATGAAGCCATGTCGCGTGCGTTACAAAAACACATCAAACGCTCGCCATTGAATTGCGATCAAAAGTATCATATGTGTTTCCGTCAATTTAATCTCAATCGTTATAACTCCTTTGATCAAAGGCTGAGATTAAATCATTTTAGAAAATGATTCGCCGACGAATCGTGATGCACCACGTACTTCCCTCACTTAAGTGAAGATCGACGGTCTTGATTCCTCGCGCGATCGGACTCTCCTTATTCTGTCACGTCACTGCCCGCTTTAATCGTTTGATCGCGATGCGATCCGACGCTTCAGATCGTGCCACGTCACTTGCGCGCTATTAATAAATTGAAAATTTGATTTTAAATTAGAAAAATCAATTTTTAATTCCAGAAAATCCTTAGAAATTCATTAAAATTTCAAAAAAATTCAGAAAAAATCCAGAAAAATCCCTAAAAATTAGAACATTCATAACTTTCAAATATATAACTCCAAATTAATCCAAATTTCTTTCATTTGATCAGAAATTTAATTATCTATCTTTCTAAAAAGTCAAATTTAATAAATAACGAGAGATTTAATTTCTATTTCAAAAATACATTCATTTCTTTAAGATTTTAAATTTGAGAAAATGAAATGAATGTTTATAAACTGATTTCTCTTATTATTTAACTTTAAAAACTAATTTTAATCTCAAGTAAAGATGGGTTATGAAATTACTTATCTTTAATTCATTATAATTAACCCTAAATTAAAGTATTTTGATATTATAATGACTTTTTCATAGAATGATAGATAAACACTCATAAATATGATAACATGCATAAGATTGGAATATTTTATGCCTTAATATGTATTAATAATCATGTATTATCATGTCTAATTAGCATGTTATCATGTGCGCGAGTGTACTTAGAGAGATTATGCATCTTTTTCAGGAGAATGTTATCACTCTAAATACATACACTTTATATACCCGTCGGACTTCCATAATTTATGTCATGTGGGACTATCTTTTTGTTTAAATACGCATAAGTGGCGTGGCATCTCGTGGAGCATCCGACCGCGCAATTTAATCACAATTGTCGATCATCACTTAAGTGAAGGGGTACGTGTCGCACTCTGGTTCATCGAGAAAATCGTTATAAAATTATTTAATCTCAGCCGTTTATCTAAGGAGTTCTAACGGTTGATATTAAAATCAACGACACGCATACGGAGCGTTAGATCAAGATTAGACAGCGAGTGTTTCACACGTTACTTCTTCGCACCCAACGTTGTAAGATCTCAACAGTCCATCTCCAATCTAACGGACGTGATTTAAGCATAAAGATTTTCATATATGTGTTTCATTAGAGCCGTTGATCAAAGATTAAACTCTGATCTAACGGTTACGCCCAATTCTCCCTATAAATTGACATGTTCTTCGATGATGTAAGTCATTCTTGGGTTTTTTGAGTAATCAAATTGTCTAGACACCATAATCCTAGATTTTCTTGCTTCCCTTTTGTTCTAGACTCATTTTTGCGTCCCAAGAGTGTTTGAAAGTGTGATTCCTTGAGTGAATAAAGAGAAATCGATTCTTGTACGCCAACGATCATCTTCAAATTCACGGACTGAAAAGCCTCTGATCCGGAAAGCACTTGGATCAATTCGAGCGCTATCTTGGGTTAGAAATTGTGTTTTCGTTCTAGTCTTTCTTTCTCTAACATTAGATTTTAATTTTGAATCGTAGGTTAAGTCAATTTTAATTTTAATTTTGGTTTTTTGATATCTTTTTGTTCAAAAATTGCTATCTAATTTGCTCGTCGATTTCTCCGCGAAAGTTGATCCAAATTTTATGTTTTTTGATTATGTGGATTCGCCTTCGAGTTATCTTTCTAAAATTATCAAAATCCCTAATTTCTCACATCATTTCATCATCCGGTTTGATCAAATTTTAAAGAATACCTCAAAAATACCTTAATTCTCCATGGATTTGACCCTTATTCAACACTAAACTATTTCATTCGTGATTATTTCTCTAAATTGGTGAGTTTAGAACTTCTTTTGATGCGTATCTACGTGTTTTCAATGAGCTCGCAGATTCATTTTGTCAATAAGGATGAGATAGTCTACTTTAGAGGCTCATTTAAAGTTTATTGGCCCTAAAGAGAATCTTTAGGACTATCAATATCTATAGAGGATTGCTAGAGACAACAAATATTGTTGAAAGTTGTAAAAATCTATAGAATATCTCAAATGTAAAGTTGGGGCTTGAAAAATCCCAAATGTTTCCTTTTTCTTTTGTCAGTTTTGTCCCTAACACATTCCTCTGTCATAGTTATATTTTCAAGACTTTTGAGTTGCTATTTCAAGGGCTTTGTCATTTAGACAACCTTCTACTTTTTTAGACCTATATAAGGCCCCCATTTAACCCTTGAGGATATATTTTTAAGTTATTCTCTTTTGAAAGTTGTGATTTCTTCCTCTTGAGTATTCTCCTTGTTTGAGAGTGCTCTTGTGCTTGTGGATTCAAGTATAATCTCTAGTGGATTTAAGGGTTAAAGAGGTTAGTTATGTAGATTTTCATATTAACCCTTCTTGTAGTTCAACGCTTGTGGATTCAAGTCCATGTTCTATATTGTTCTTGCACCAAAGCTGTATCACTAATCCAATTGACAATAGCATCTCAATGATCTCCTAAGCATTTATCATACAAATCTCTCCGTTTGTACATAAGGACTGCAGTTCTGAACAAATTAGTTTACTTTCCTTTAGTTCTTTATCTTCGAATGAAGATGGAGTTTTTCGTGAGATCAAGTGAATGCTTCCACAGGATAGGATTCGTCAAGAACAGTAAACTGCTTAATTGATGACAAGGACTTTGTTCAACTGCTGACAAGATCTCTTGTAGTAAAAGTCAGAGTTTCCTGGCAAAACTTTAAATGAGTTTTCGGTCCAGTGAACGGGCGCAAAACTCAATCTTTTAGTTGTGATCCCCAACGATTCAAATTGATAGCCAACTCCCTACTAAGACAGCATGAATATTTAATGTTGAAGACATTTAGAAAGTAGACTATTTGATACACACGAATTGAAGTTCCCGTGCAAGGATTTTTCGTAGATAGGGAATCATACGGCACAACTACCGATTTCAATTTACTTTGCTTTCATGGAAATTAATGAATTCATTTTATATTTGAAATTTTGACGAAGTGGGTCTCTGGAGATAAGGTGCGAGTTTATCCCCCAACTTCTGCTTTAATTCGTGACTTCTTTGTTGAATTTCCTTCCGAGCGCATGCTATAAATAGAAGGAATACAGTTTGAATGTGAGTTACTCTATATTCCGCATTTTGAAGCTTTGATGGCTCCCAAGAAGCAGACTTTTGCACTCATACTTGTCGTTTCCGCACTCGCCCTCTTTGCCTGTGTTTCATTCGCGCAGACGGTTGTCTTTCCCGGTATTGGTTCTCCGATAAACCCGTCATAGAGATGCAAAACTTGGTTCTTTTGAATAAACCCGTTAGTTCTCTTCTCCATGGACGTTTTTCAGGTGGCATACTTGTAGTGGAGTGGCCGATCACAGCCTATTGCTGTTTTCGATGCCTCCTAGTGCAAAACGATAAATGCTATGTCTGCTTGGAGAGGATCATATGTCCTACTAAAATTTCCTTGTCCCCAATCCCGTGCTACCTCTGCTGCTTGTGGTCGACGACGCTACTACCACAAGCAGGATCTCGATGCCTCCACTGCTGCCTAACATGATTCTTTACCCCCTATCGTCTGACGTTATTGACCAATAATATTAAGTCTCAGCTGCAGGTGTATAAACTAGCAAATTTACGAATTCTCGTAGCAAATTTACGACTGGTGAACGCGGGCTTATAGTTCTCGATGTGTGGGTTTTTCATTTGCGGTTGCTTTTAAGTCTTGTTGTCAGTCTCGCTTCAGTTTGTCTTGCTCTCTCTTTCGTTTCCTATGGAGTGTCTCTGCAGCGAAGGAGCGAGAGAGAGAGAGAATTACTATTTATTGATTGAGAGTTCTAGTTTCTTGCTTAGAACTGCTGTTTATAATTAGTACAAAGTGCACCATTGGATAAATGTCGTGGGATCAGGATTAGATCCTCGACTTTGGTTCTTCATATTCTTAAATTAAAGGGTAGATATTCTTCATTCTTATTAGATGACCTGTCTTTTGGTAACGGTTAGGCAGTTAATCAGGTCCATTTCTGTGAATGGTTGGATATTCTCTCTACGCCCTCTCATATTGAGCCTTGGAATGAAGCAAAGCTTGTTTCCCAACAGAATGAAAGCCTTTTGGGTTTGTGTAATTACATGACATGTTTATGATACACACACACACACACACACACAGATATATATATATATATATATATCCTTAAAGATAATCGTATCTCAGGCTATAGTTGTAGAGATAACTATGACATAACCTAAAGAAGAGATCAAATCAATCATAAAACCCCTCAAGTGTTAAAATCTAGGTTAAAATATAAGAGTTATGAACTCACTCAGGGCCCTCCTTTGGTATAGCCTTAGTATTCAAATCATTTTAAGTTGAGTTTTGGTGGAATCCGCTCCAAGCCTACTTATCAAAGAAGAGGAACTAAAAACTACAAAAGGCTGGGATAGAGAAACCATTAGGTTTGGTGGAGTTCACTCTAAGACCACTCACGAATCCATTATTGTCAAGTAACAAAGGTTTGGTCTATAGCGATCTTATTGCTTCATAGAGTTCACTTCAAGTTGCATAAGCATCGGGGACCGAAGTATAATAAGATATTACAAATGTTGCAAGTCTAATAAGATGAGTGCTAAAAAATGTATTATAATTGATTGAGTCAACTAAGTTATAATATAGTTATTGAGATTCTAATCCCCCCTATGAGGTTATCGGTTCTCTCTTTTCATGCACATAAAGGTTGTGTGAATTTTAGTACGATCAATATTTTCAATGAATAAAACACTTTCAAGAATTAGTGATTAACTCCCTTTCATCTCTTACAGACGAAGATGTCATTGTTGGATGTTAACTGTTTCACCGGCCCGAACTTTTTATACTAATTGGCTTAAGAACTTAAAGATTTTGGTAAAATTTGAGTACAATACCTACGTCCTAGAGGGAGATGTCCTTGTTGAGCCGTGAACATGTAGTAAGATGATAGAGTGGATTGAGAGGCTGATATTGCTTACACTTGAACTCCATGTTGAGATGAGCACAAACCTTATTCTCTAGTCTCTTACGGACCATTTTTCTAAATTTACTGATAATTTAAACATGAACAAGATTCAGGTCTCTATCTAAAGCTATTGAACATACTGACTATTGCTGAGGGGAACCTTTAGAGGGAAAACACCCAAGTCCTCTTTTTTGGTGGAACAAACTAGAAGAGAAAAATAATCTCTACATCTAGGAAGAAAAAAACCCTTGCAAGTGAAAATAACCCTTGCAAGAAACGATGGTGATAAAAAAGTAGCATACTTCCACTCTTGCATGAAGGGGCACTAGAAGAGGAATTTCATGAAGTACCTCAAGAAGAAAGCTCAAGGGAAGTATAGTGATGCTCCATGTATCTATATGATAGATACTTGTCTAATAGAGATTTTATATCTTGGTTATTAAATAATGGATGTACTTCTCATAACCACAATGGTTCATAAAGGTTGACAAGTAGACGAAAGTTAAAAAGGGTGAGGTTGAACTAACAATATAAAAGGATGCAAGAGTGTCTGTCATGATGCTAGGGAGTATAAACCTCAAGATACCATATAATAACTCTAAATATTAGTAGTATTCATCCATCATTCATCATGTTTAAGCATTGATAAAGACAGTAACAATGACAGTATATATATCTACATAGCTAAATGTGGTGAAGATATCACTGACCTATTATGCATTATTTCCTACGTTTTGATTACATTATCAAACAACCTCATTTAGCTTCTTGGAAGTCAAATAGTTGAATTCTTACCTTTTATGAGTTATGTGGACATTAGGACTTAAGTGCAGTATAGGGAGAGCATGGATGCAATTTTTTTAGAAAGAAAATGGGTACTCCACCTTTCGAGGAGTTTAGTCAACCATTTTCACCCTTTTAAGAGAGTGGACAACCTTTCCATTTAAAGAGGTTCTTCAAGCCATTCCACCTTTTAAGGAGGTTGGTCAAACCTTGTCACATTTTTAGAAGGTTGGTCAAAACTTTTCACCTTTGTAGGAGGTTGGTCAACCACCTTCTTAGGTGGGGTCAACTCATTCCACCTTTTTAGAAAACTACTCACTTTATTTTTTCTTAAAATTCAATGATAGTCAAAGTGATTCTTAACAAGTCAAAGGTAGTCAAATGCATTCTTGAAGGATCAAAGAGATAAAATTTCTTCTCATTTATTAATCAATTTAGATCCTTCCTTTTTTTGGAAGAATCTATATTTATAAGAGTAGATAGAGGTAAGCCCATCTTCTTGGGGAAGTGATAAGGTTACCACCTCTACGAGAGTAATCCATCTATTCCCATAGGAGGTGATTGTGGGGTGACGAAACGAATGCGTATGGTCATTGAATACACACGATGTCGTGTCAAAACAAAGTCCAAACTTACCAATTTAAAGAATAATTCACGAATTGAAGGGTATAATGGGAAATAAGGTTCTAATCCACTGAGAATTAGGGAATTTTGAGAGATATCTTTGAAATTCGATCAAATCAGATGACAAATTGAGTTCAGAAATCAGGCAATTTATAATATTAAGAAAGATAACTCAATTGCGAATCCACGGAATCAAAAATTGAGTGATTTGGATTAGAATTCGCAGAGTAATCGAAGTTTGAAAATGAGAGAGTTCGATCGCGAAATTTGATTAAAAACCAAAATTAAAACAAAATTAAACTTAATCTACGATTCAAAATGTAAATCTAATGTTAAATGACGAAAGATTAAGATGAAAACACGCAATCTAACCCAAAGTCGCGCTCGAAATGATCCAATTAATCACCGGATGCATGACTATTCATTCCGCGATTTTGATGACAAAAATTGCCATTCAAGATATGATTTCTCCTTACTCCCTCGATCAATTTCTGATTTCAAATGCTCCTCGGACGTGGAAACATGTCAAGAAGGTAAAGAAATCAAAAGACTCTCGAATTGTGGTGTCTAGACAGTTCGATTTCACTAAAAAAATCTAAGGGTGTTCTTCCGTCACGAAGAACAGTTCTATTTATAAGAGAATTGGGTGTAACCGTTGGATCTAATAGTCCATCGCGATCAACAGTCCAGATGACGCGCATGTTGACGAATCGGTATGATTAAGTCGCATCTGTTTGATCGCCAATGGAGCGTTAGGATGCATCTACGTCGCGCGTGTGAAGAGACGCATCGTTTCAATCCATCTGTTGGATCTTCATCGGGCGGTCTCCATCAATTGGAAGGTCCACCGATCGCGATTAATCTCGACCGTCATAACTCGGTTGATGGACAGCTGCGATTAAAGTCTATTTAATCAAATCGGTGCCTCTTAAGATGCTGCCACGTACCCCTTGAGTAAGTGACATCCAACGCACGTGATTAAATCACGCGATCGGATGTCCCACACGTCGCCACATCACCTGAATTAAAACATAAAAGAACATAGTCCCATACTGGATAAATAGAAGAGTTTTATTGGGTTTATAAGATACGATGAACGTAAGGGTTAGCTTAAATCCGATTACAGATGCTCCTAACCCATTTATAATTCCGTGCATACGTGTCACGCACACACGTCACGCATACACGAACACACGCGTGTCCACGTGTCACATAGACACACATCCGCGCGTCGCCACGTGGCTTCGTTCCCCCACGTCAGCGCGAGGTAGTATAAACACTTTTTTATTCTTTTTAATAATTTTAAAATAAAAATAAGGTTAATTTAATTCAAAAAAATTCCAGAAAATTCTTAAAAATTAGAAAAATCATAACTTTCAAAATACAACTCCAAATTAATTCAAATTTGTTTTGTTGGATTAGAAATTGAATAATCTATCATTATACAAAGTCAAAATATTAAAATAACAAAATAATGAATTTTAATTAAATAATTAAATAAATACACTCATATATCTTATAAAATAAATTTATAAAAATACATTAGTGTTAATAAACATCATTTCTCTTATCATTTAATCGTGAAAATATACTTATGATCTCAAATATAATTAGGATTAAAATCATAATGTTTAATTATACATAATTATTCATAAAATGATGTATTTTTAGATCATAACATAAAATTATGTAAAATGATTCAAATATACTTAAAATATTATAACATGCATAGAATTGGAAAAATTAATGCCTTTATTTGCATTAATAATCATGTAAATTCATGTATAAAATGCATGTTATCATGGGGCCCACCACTTTAGGAGGGACTTTCTCACCTCCTTAGGAGATGGTCATGGTCGTGACCTATGGATCTAATCTCAACCATTCATTTGGTGACACTCAAAAAGACTAAATCTTCACTATTATTCCAAGGGAACCTCTAAACCTAATATATAAAAGAATCTTCTTTTTTTGTGTTGATTTTTAGCTCTCTCTAAGCACCACTCTACCAGAACAAAAAGGGAAGGCCTAGGCCTAAGCTTGGCGTTCTCTAGTATTAAATTTTGTCATGAAGGCAAGATCAAGCAAAGGATTGAGATCCGAACAAGTATAGCATCACCTAGACTAAAACTGGCATAAAAAACATGATAAATGTGAGGATTTTTATCTAATTTTATCTTGTAATTTCCTACATGGATAGTGTTAACTCTATTTCCCATTTTCTATTTTAGAGTTGTTCGCTTTTCTCCTAATACTCTCTCATCATATCTCATTTCTTGATAATCTAATTTCTTGATTTTTCTTCATTCTTCTATCATCTTCCATCATTCTCTTCTCTCCATTTGATCATTCCATTTTCAATATTTTTCTCATTATTTCTCATAGAATAGAAATTTATTTATAATTTCATTCATATCATATTCTATTTTTTTGTCCTTCCATATTTCTCTTAAATCCCTATTATCATTATTTTTCCTTAAAACAGTATATCTATTCCCTAAAAGCACTAATCTCATTACCTAGGCTCCTTGAGGATTTGACCTTTACTTTACCATTATACAAAGTAAGAAATTATAAATATTTTTACCTCGAGGATCCTTAACAAGTAAGCAAGACAACCATCGGAGTCCTCTCCAAAGACTAAAAAAGCGTCCATGAAGACCTCTAAACTATCACCAAGGAAGTCAAAGAATATCAATGTCATACATCTCTAGAATGTAGCAGGGCTGTTACATAATCCGAATGACATCCTTTTAAAAGCGAACGTGCCAAATGGACATGTCAAAGTCATCTTCTCTTGATCATTCGGATGAATGGCAATCTAGTTTTAGCCTAAATATTAATCCAAGAAGTAGACGTAACCCTAACATATCAAACGATCTAATATATGGTCGATGAATGGTAAAGGGAGGTGACCCTTTTTCGTTGCGACATTAAGCTTCTGATAGTCGATGCAAACTCATCATTTTGTTAAAAGGCTTGTCTGGATCTCTTCACCTTTGTCACTTTCACAGTCACTCTGGCTTTCTTGGGACCAACATGAACCAAATTAACCCACTAACTACCAACGATGGGGTGTATAATTTTTACGTTCAGCCACTTAAGGCTTTCTTCTTTCAGTGTTTCCAATACCTTGTGGTTTAGTCTTCTCTAGGCCTCTATGAGGGGTTTCGAATCTTCCTTCACAAAGATCTGATGCATCCACAACGAGGGATCTAGTCCCTTTAAGTCTGATTGATTGCTTGCTCGTTCCCTCGCAACACATCAGGTAATCTCTTCTTCAACTCTTCATTGAGTTGTCAAGAAATGATCACAGATTTTGCTTGTTCCGCATCAACAAAAGCAATGTCAACTTGAGTGAAGATGGTAAAGGCTTTAGCTCCAATGTCAGCTTGTCTTATGGTAACCACTTTGCCTCGAGCTCCTCAATGTCTTCTTCCTTATTGACTAACATAACTTCCTCTATGCAAGCCTCAATACCCTCATCGTCACAAAGGTCTATGGCACCCAAATCCTCATAAGCTCATGAAGGGTACTTCATCCACTTTTTGATGTCGACCTTTAGTGTGCTCACCCACCTTTAGTATCACTTCTCCTTTCTCCTAGTATGTGATGACTTTCGCAGTGGCCAAGAAAGGTTGTCCAAGAATGACTAGGGCTTGACTAAGCTCCTTAGTGATCTTCATGTCTACTACTAGAAACTCCACCTAGAAATAATAATCTTCTATCCTAACGATCATGTCTTCTACTATGCCATGAGATTTCCTCACCGATCCATCCACTAAGCAAGTCCCCTACATGAAGACAATAAAATATGGCAACAATGAGGATGTTAAGACTAGCTTTGATGTCTAATAAAGATCTAGTAAAAGTCATTCCTCTTATCTCGCTAGTGATCGTGGGCGCTCCAGAATCTCTCTTTTTAATTACAAGAGTATTCATCATAACTGAACTCATGATTCAACTCAAATTGATCCTCTTGGAGATCCTATGGGGTGTGAAAATGCCTTTGAGAAATTTTTCTTATGAGGGAATATATTTTATGGCATTGATTAGGGGATGGTGAAGGTAACTTTTTAGAACGCTTCTAGTAGGTAATCATTGGGTTCACTTGCCTTGGCTCTCGAGCAGTTTATTGCCTAGATTTGGGAAAGGTATAGGAGGCTTGAATGTGTCTAGATTTGGTACAATCATGGTATGTTCGTCCACATCATCAAAACTGTTGTCTTGCTCTACAACATTCGGTGTCTCTTCTTCTATTAAGCCTTTCTATAAAGGATGATCCTTGTAAGGGGTTTGATAAGTTCTTTTCACTTTGAAGGCTTCATTTAGCTAGTGAAATCTCCACTACCTCCTCATCAACATGAACATGGTTCATGTTGTGCATCTCACTAGATGATGGTCCTTGATTCCTTGGGTTGACACTAGCTTGCAATGGTAACTGGCCTATAAAATTTTTCCCTTCTTGTTAACAGCCGTGACATGAATGTTCATCTTGAAGGAGTCTTGTATCTCATCCACACACGAGTTCATTATGTTCATTTGCTCCATCAACTGAGAGATTGCCCAAAGAATCGGGTCCAATGCTAGTGCAGTCTACTGTGGAGCTTAACTGAAGAATGGTTGTTAGGGGATATATGTCGACTGTTTACAAATCGTGTAGGGCTGCATTCGTAGATTTTGTTGCTGACTAGCAATCTAGGTGGAAAGATATGTCTGCTCAGTATTCCTCCAAAATCCTGAAGCCGGTGAAGAATGGTTGGTGCCCCATGGCATGCAGTCACGCGCAAAGGCACCCAGAAGCAAGCGCATGTGTGCGCCAGCAGCGCGCAGCTCGGCGGGTCTTGTAGCACCCGCCGAGTACGCACCTCGTGCCGCGTAGTGGCATGCGAGGACAAGCGCCAATGCGCGCCAATAGCGCGCAACTCAGTGGGTACTCTAGCGTGCGCACGCGTGGCATGCGGGGCGCATTTTTTGTGAGGACTCCACACGCACATGTGCGCACATATCAGCGGTTACTGTAGCACCCGCTGAAATGTGCGCCACAATGTGCACTCAGTAGGACACTGGCGCATGAAAAATCTGAGAGACATATTTTTTAGTTTTCTCTTTGTAAGCCTATCAATAGGGACCCTAGAGCATCCCTAGAGGCATCTGTGCATTCCTTTCTTCCTTAATAGGGTTGTATGTGAGTTTTGAGTGGTTTTTGTGCATTTCCTCCATTATTTATCATTCTTTTCCTTCTTTTAAGTGTGTGAGTGCATTTGTGAGTGTGATCATCATCTTTTGGAGTGCTCCTTGAGGTAGTGAGCTTCCAACAGAGGCAACCGCAAAGGTCTCACACTATAGCAGCATAGATCTTAACAAGGAGTCGTAATTGAGATCAAGATCAGGAGAGGATTGCGAGTTACCTAGCCTGCAGAGAGAGAGATCACGAGAGAGAAATTGTCAAGAGGGAAGCAAGTTGGTGTGTTTCATCCGGTGATACATTATTCTTTTAGAAGTTGCTTCTATTGAAATCTATGCGTGCACTATGATCAGAACAAAGTGAGATGGAGAGTTGATTTCGAGCATCAGCATTAGCAGAGAAAATCTACGTAGGAACAAGGAGACATAGGAGACAAGCAATGGCGAGCAATGACAATGATGACCGGAGAATTGTACAGTGGTGGAGGTTTCACCTCCACCGCTCTTAATGATGAGGCTCTAAGAAATCCTAAATGGCAAGCTCTAATATCATTTGGAAATGAAAAGTGTATTGCATTAGGAGAGAAGATAAAACTACATTTGTTTTATGTAGAGGAGACAAGAAGGAGAGTCCCTTAATGGGCTATCCAAAATGGGCCAGATAATATCCTATCACAATATTTATATACTTTATGAAATGATGAGAATAAGATTTAGAATGAAAGGATAAAATAGAAAGATGAGAGAGATGGAATAAAAGATGAAAGAAGAATATTGAAAAATCAGGAAACCAAGTAATGATGAGAGAATAATTACAGAAAAGAAAATAACTAAAATCTATAAAGGGAAATTAGGTTTACATTATATCTAGAAGAGATTACAAATAAGAAACAAATCTAAATCCTCATACAAACCTTATTTTTATCTCAATCCTAGGCCATGTGATGTTAAAATCATTACGATATTGATCGTTTGCTTAACCTTGCTTAGATGAAAAATTTGAATATCAAATAATGTCAAACATAAGCCTAAGCCTCTTCTTTTTTGTTTTGTAACTTGATGCTACAAAAGAGCCAAAAAACAACAAAAAAATAAATAAGAAGAATATTTTTTTATAAGTTAGGGTTAGCAGTGTTATTAGATCAATAATGGAGGGGAGATTTTTTATAAGTTTGGGTGCTAGAAAATGAATGATATATATTAAATCTATAGGTAACAACCATAACTACCTTCCTAGGAGGGGAGAGAATCCCTTATAGGTAACAACCATAAACACCTTCTACGATAGTAGAGTGACCATTATTTAAGAGGTGGTAACCTTATGACTTTCTAAAAAGGTGGGCTTTTTTATGAATAGGATGACAACCCTCTCTTTAATAAAGATAGATTCCTTCTAAACAAAATAGGAAGATCTAAATTGATTAGTAATAAATAAAAGAGAAGAAAATTAACCTCTTTGATCTTAAAGAATATCTTTAATTACCTTTGACTTGTGAAGAATCATTATTACCATCATTGACTTCCAAGAAAAGAAGATTGACTTGTCTTTTAAAAAGGTAGAATAAGTTGACTCCTCTAAGGAGCTGATTAACCAACCTCTTTAAAGGTAAAACGAGTTGACCAACCTCCTAAAAAGATAAAAAGGTTTGACCAACCTATTAAAAAGATGAAATTTTTTTTTACTAACGTCTTAAAAAAGTAAAAAGGGTTAACAAATCCCTAAAAAGTTGGAAGGCCCATTTTCTTATTCTCCTTCTTAATAATTTCTAAGTTCTCAATACACTTCATCTAAGTCCTTACATTCACATAATTTATCAAAATGTAAAAATTCTATCATTTTACTTATAAGAAGTAATGTAAGGTTCATCTCATATTCTATTACAAGACAGTGATATTTTCATCACATTCAACCATAAAGAAATAGATATTCTCAATATAAAATCTTTATTAGTACCTAAACATTTTAACTTGAGTTGCAAAAATAATGATAAGGAATTGTTTTTTGGGTGTTTTTGTACAATGACAAGATCTTTCACTACTGGATGAGCTTGATGCGATAGACCTGATTGCTTCACCATCTACAGTAAATAACAGACAGCTTTAATGCAAGCATGAAGCTAAAGTAAACTCAAATAGAATATGGTTGCTATCTAGACAAGCATCAACAGGTCACGTTTATGAGGAAGAGCAACAACTTGGGTATAATCCTTGTGTCAACTTTTCTAGAGAGATTGCGAGAGGCATCAGTGGTTGACAGACTAAATGGATAAGCAGTTAGAGAGAGATATAACAACATGAACATATCAAGAGAGCACAAGAGAGTGTTAAAAGGAAAAAAAGAATAATACTACTCAGTTCTCATTATTACTCTAATGAGATGAATACCCGGTAGAAAAGCTCCAGAAACGGCTGTTCATCTTTTGAATGATCATTGAATAGTAGGCCCAATGTGGGCAATCTGGAAGTATTGGCAGTTGCCCAAACGGCTGCTTACTGACATAATCCTGGACATCTTCAGCTGCTGCCAGCCTCTCCAGATAAAGTCTAAGATCCCCCTCAGGACCTGTCCAAAGAAAAGATTTAAATATTCAGTCATTTGATGTTTTATTTCTTTTTCTGTTCAAATATTCAATCTTGGGAGAACTATTTTTCTCTCTTTAAGTTTCTCTCTTTAATCTTGGAAGGACGTGATTTTGTTAATTTATATGATCTGATAGTAATGGTAGAAGGAATAATGGGTAAAGGTATGTTTCAGGAAACAAATTATTTATTTTTATGCACTTGAAAGTTGGTTAAAATTTATTTTATATCAAGAGAATTGAATTCGTTTGTGAGAAGTATGAGGACGAGATAACACACCCAGAGAAATGTCATCGAGGTCCAGGTAGCTGTAGGGCTTCGGGAATATGGCTGTGTTGGGCTGCATTGATGAAAAATTACATCATTGAAAATAACAGTAACCAAGTCAGTCAAATAGGAATATCGCAAGATTGATGCACGGATTGGATGGGTATGCATAAATATGAATTGATTGGATGAATACTGAGAAGTATGGACAGGAAAATGAGAATATACAGAAGAATGGATATGAATGGATATGGATGGATCATTTTCAGATGGGTACAGAGAGACATATCGACTAAAGGATGGATGTGAATTGATCAAATGGTTGGACATGGATATGGGTGGATGAGTGAATACGAATTGATTGCAAGAACACTGACTCATATGGACAGATGGATATGAGTAGATACAGATGACTAAATATGAATGATGATAAGGATGGATGCTTATAGACCGGTACTGAGAGACTAATGGACCAGAGAGAAAGGAGGGAGGGAAGATTACAGGATTGCATAGGGCCTTGTACGGTGAGTCATCGATGAGGAGGGTGTTGGAAGGGGAGAAATGGCCTGGCTGCCAGGGAGCACTGGAACTGCTCCATAGTCGACTCAGCTCTTTCAGCACCAGTGGTTTCTGCCTGTTATCCCTTGTCTTGAATCCCGTCGATGTGCACTTCGCTTGATCCTGTAACCGGATCATCAGATCCATAAGAATATTTATGAATATAGAAAGAGCGAAGGAGAAAATGGATCAAATACTTGATTCAGGAAGCAAACTAAAAAGTTTGAAAAAAATCATAGCCTCACCCAACAGAATAAAAGAATCCGTCTCTTTTCCCCAAAGAGGAAATCAACCATCTGATCCAAATTCTTCCTGCATAAAACAAAAATAAAGGCCCACTACGCCCAGTCTATTGAAGGACAAAGAAGGTACAGTTCAAAAGTATACCACATTCTTGAGGACCATATGCCAACATCAAAGTTGCCAAAGCAGAAGTCTATGAACTCATCGCAGAAGGGTCTCTTAAACACTAGAAATAAATAAAGTTTAAATGAAATATCACATTTAAATGTGGAAGTGACTTTTGATTTAAATATAGAACACTCACCAGACTTTTGTCCAACCTTAATGGGAGCTCTATAAGTGCCAGTTGACCCGGGAACCACATCAACAAGTAAACCATTCAAATCGAGCACAAGCAACTTCTTCTTCTCAGTCAGAACAGAGATTTTGGGTAATAAAATTTCCTCACTTTCAGCAGGAAAAGAAACCATTTTTTTGTTACTATGGTCAATCTTCTCCTGAATCAATGATTCATTCGTGGAGCATATTGCAGTATTTTTTTCACCTCTAGTTTTGATTCCTTCCTCAGAATCATCCATTTCATGTTTCTCTAACCCACGGGATTCCTTCTCATTGACTAGCACAATGTTTTCAGCAGGTTTTCTCTCTTTTTGTCGTCTTTCTCTACTTTTCTCTTTTTCCACAGTTGAACCAGCATCATTTTCTCTCTCTAATTCAGTCTTCTTAGATAATATCCCTGTATTTTTTTCACCTTTGGATTCTACTGCTTCCTCAGAGTCATTCATTTCATGTATCTCTAATCCACTGGATTCCTTCTCATTTACCAGCACAATGTTTTCAGCAGGTTTTCTCTCTTTTTGTCGTCTTTCTCTACTTTTCTCTTTTTCCACAGTTGAACCAGCATCATTTTCTCTCTCTAATTCAGTCTTCTTAGATAATATCCCTGTATTTTTTTCACCTTTAGATTCTACTGCTTCCTCAGAGTCATTCATTTCATGTATCTCTAATCCACTGGATTCCTTCTCATTTACCAGCACAATGTTTTCAGCAGGTTTTCTCCCTTTTTGTCGTCTTTCTCTACTTTTCTCTTTTTCCACAGTTGAACCAGCATCATTTTCTCTCTCTACTTCAGTCTTCTTAGATAATATTCCTGTATTTTTTTCACCGTTAGATTCTACTGCTTCCTCAGAATCATTCATTTCATGTTTCTCTAATCCACTGGACTCCTTCCCATTTACCAGCACTCTGTTTATGGCAGGTTTTCTCCCTTTTTGTCGTCTTTCTCTACTTTTCTCTTTTCCCACAGTTGAACTAGCATCATTTTCTCTCTCTACTTCAGTCTTCTTCGATAATATTCCTGTATTTTTTTTACCTTTAGATTCTACTGCTTCCTCAAAATCATTCATTTCATGTTTCTCTAATCCACTGGGTTCCTTCTCATGTACCAACACTCTGTTTATGACAGGTTTTCTCCCTTTATGTCGTCTTTCTATACTTTTCTCTTTTTCCATAGTTGAACCAGCATCATTTTCTCTCTCTACTTCAGTCTTCTTAGATAATATCCCCGTATTTTTTTCACCTTTAGATTCTACTGCTTCCTCAGAGTCATTCATTTCATGTTTCTCTAACCCACTGGACTCCTCATTTACCAGCACAATGTTTTCAGCAGGTTTTCTCCCTTTTTGTCGTCTTTCTCTACTTTTCTCTTTATCCATAATTGAACCAGCTTCATTTTCTCTCCCTACTTTGGTCTTCTTAGAGCATAGCCCACTATGTTTTTCACCTATTGATTCAACTGCATCCTCAGTATCATTCATTTCATGTTTCTCCAACCCATTGGATTCCTTCTCATTTACCAGCACAACGTTTTCAGCAGGTTTTCTCCCTTTTTGTCTTCTTTCTCTACTTTTCCCTTTTTCCATAGTTGAATCAGCATCATTTTCTCTCTTTACTTCAGTCTTCTTAAAGCATATCCCTGTATTTTTTTCACCTTTAGACTCGACTGCTTCCTCAGAATCCTTCATTTCATGATTCTCGAACCCACTGGATTCCTTCTCATTTACCAGCACTCTGTTTATGGCAGGTTTTCTCCCTTTTTTTCGTTTTCCTTTACTTTTCTCTTTTTCCATAATTGAACCAACATCATTTTCTCTCTCTACTTCGGTTTTCTGCAGCATCAATGATCCAATCTGCTGGCATATCCCTGTACCTTTTTCACCTCTAGCTTCAATTGACTCCTCAGAATCATTCATTTCAGGTTTCTTTAACCCACTGGATTCCTTTTCATTTTCAAGTGAAACATTTTTGGTAGGTTTTCTCCTTATTTGTTGCCTTTTTTCACTTTTCTTTTTTTGCATACTCAAATCAACATCTTTTTCTCTCTCTCCTTTAGTCTTCTTCTGCATCAATGATTCACCTATAGTTTCAATGGCCTCCTCAGAATCAATCTTTCCATTTCTTTCTATCTGACTGGATTTCTTCTCATTTATGAGTGGAATGTTTTCAGTGGGTTTTCTGCATTTGTTTTGGTGTTCTCTACTTTTCTCTTTTTCCTTGCTTGCATTGGCATCATTTTCTCTCTCTGATTCAGTTTTCTTCTGAATCAACGACCCAATCTTAGAGCTTATCCCTGTGATTTTCTCACCTCTACTTTCAATTGTTTCTGCAGAATCCTTCATTTTGTATTTCTCAAACCCACTGGATTCCTTCTCGTGTATGAGAGAAACGTTTTCGGAGGGTTTTCTCCTTTTTCGCCGCTTTTCTTTACCTACCTCTTTTTCCATACTAGAATCAGCAGCATTTGCTCTGTCTAGTGGCAAAGGCTGATCTCCCTGGGTACCAGTTTCCAAGTGATCAAGATCTGGTTTTTCTTTTATCCTTTTTGTTTCATAAATCGAGGAAACCTCAGGGTAAGGTTTACTTTTTTCCTTGAAGATAAGCTCAACTTTCAAAGACCCAGTAGTTTCCTTTTTCTCACTATAAATAGTATCGTGTACTTCGTTGTCAATCTGCAGGTTCTGGGCTTTTGATCTCTTCTTTGTTTTTCTGTCGCTCTTCGTATTATTCCTCTCAATATCTCCTAAAAAAGGTAAATATGTGATACATGGCTGTGACACTTCCTGAATTATAACGTGTTCTCTACACAAAACCTACCTCTATGTGAATTCCCAGCTGATTTCTCTTCACCTGTAATTTTCAAAGAAATGTTGTTCTTCAATTTCCAGAGAAAACATCTTTCAGAAACTTAACTTTTGATTGATATTCGAAGAAAAACCTTGAACTCCATAAGAATCATGATCATTTGGATATAATTTCTGGTTTTTGGGAGGTGGCCCAAGATCTTTGACTTTCATTTTAGAATTCTTTTCTTTTTCCACTTTTGAAGGACAAATCATTTGGACTTTATTTCTATGGAAAGTATACAAAAAAATAATAAAAATTAAGTTTAAATGTTAACTTGTCAGGACATATGTAATCCTGCGCATGCTAAAACGATTCAAACCATGAGGTCATAATTTAAAAAAAATTCTGCCCAGACAATAATCAGAAAAAGATTCAAACCATGAGGTCATAAGTTTGATTGATTTTTAAAGAGCAACCTAGAATTCTGTCAGAGCCATGATTATTTGGATGATATTTCTGTCTCTGGAATGTGAGACTAGATATTTGACTTTCTTTCTACGCTTGTTCCCTTGTTCCATTTCTGAAGAACAAATGATTTGGATGTCATTTCCTTGAAAAGCACAAGGTAATAAAAATATATATCTGATCTTAGAAATCACTCAACAGCAAACATCAAATGCTGCATATGGTAAATCAATTCAAACCTCGAGGTCATAAATAGATTGTTTTCATTCCCAGATATAATACTTCCATAAAAAAATTAGTGATTGATTTTACCTTGAATTATGTCAGAGTCATGATCCTTTGGTCGCCATTCCTGTTCCTTGGGTTGAGTCCTGAGATCTTTGGCTTTCTTTCCACACTTCTTCCCTTCCACTTCTCAAGAACAAACGGCTGAAATGTTATTTCTAAGAAAATCATAAGGAAATATGAAAATAGTAATTTTGAATGGTCACCGACAGCAAGCATCAAATACTGCACATTAATCAATTCAAACCATGAGGTCACACAAATAAAGAAGTCATGGAAATGATATTATATTTTAAATTCTAAACCTCAGACCCTTAACCAAACCTAAAATCTAGCAAGACACTTAACTGAAATTATTGACCAAAATCGAAAAACCTAAACCCTAATAATAAACCTTAATCCCTCGTAAAAAAATTAATCCCTAACCATAAACCTTAAACCCAAAACTCACTTTCACATAATAAAATGGGCACCACTTCAACTTTTCCTGAAAAATCATATAAATCTACATAGATCATTCAAATAGTTTCAACTAACAAAAAAAATAATTTACAAGATTGATCAGCAGAAATCACTACTACTGGAAAATAAACAAAGTTTTTCAAACTCTTAAGTTAATCAGACGTATTGAAAAAATGAAAGAGGCTCAAGTGCTTGTAATTTGATTCAACAGAGTATCTCTATTTTTCTCAAAAACAGAGTATCTCTATTAACCTTAAACTACCAAACCTACTGCTGGTTAATAAATTTTTCGTACTCTAAGTTTTTGTTAAATATCTTAAATTTGTAGCTTTCCAGAGACAATAAAGATAAAACATAAAATTAAAAATTCATTAACCCGGTAGAAATAAAATCCCTTTTGTACTGAACGTTTCTCACTCCTAATTTATAATTAGTAAATTCTGTATTTTTATCCACAGAAGGTGAGTAACATCCATAGGTTTGAACCCTATCAAATCCAATAAATAAATCTAGTCTGATATATAAAATATTGTAGAATAACTCCATAATCAGTGATTGAAAGAGCCAAATCCACGTGAAATGAATTCAGGATAAAAAAAAAGCAATGAATCAACCTAGATTCATCAAAATTCATCAATTAATATTCCAGATTTTGATTTAATTGGGTTTAAAAAACTGGAAACCTTCAATCCCAAGTTTCTGTCCTCATTTTCCAGCCCTATCATAAAAATTTACGACAAGGTATTTCACGCATCTTTCCTATCCAGACAGTAATCTTGATCTGCAAAGCTAAGTCAGCCAAGATTTGAAGCATGTCATCTAAAGTAAACATCAAATTGATATCTACCAGACATTAGTTTGAGCTAAAGTTTCCAAATTAAACAATAAATTAAAAAAATTAAAGACAAAAACAGGATACTTCAAAAGCAATGTCTGAGAAAAAGAAGACTGATCACACGAATAAGACTCAAAAAAATTCCCAAGTTATCTATAAGCCAGATAAGACCTTCTCGAGAAAGAAGATCATTGTAACTGAAAGTCATCACGTTGTAACAGAACGTTTCAGCTGCTCTTAAAAAAACAAATATTCAGTAGAAATAAGCATTCATTTTCAGCGATCAAACCTTGAGGAGAAGAGTTAGACATCAGCATAACCGTTCTTTCTAGCGCTGCTCTTCTTACCGCTGCTGCCGCTGCGCCGTTGAGTGGGTTAACTCGATTTGCATCAGAGGCCCGGCATTTCAAGATTCTCGTGACAAGATAGTTAACGAGATCAACCTTGGTGAACCAAAAACTATCTTCCACGTCATTTGGCGGTAGGCAGCGTTGTGCCCTAGTAATGATAATGGGCCCAAACCTCGGCCCAATTTGTTCCAGGACAGAGGCTCGGTCATCCAATCTTTTTTCAGGGGCACGTATGCATTAGATAAGTGGAGTGAGAGTCCAAAAATCAAACCTAGCCAAGGAAATAGTCAGTGTACTTTGCTGCTATACAAAATTTTCATTATATATGCAAAATTTTCTTCAATTTCAAGTTGCTTTAATTATTATGGGTCATTGATAACTGAATATTATCTCTAACTATGTCATTAGGGGAATATCTGATGATATATTTATGAAATATCTAGATTGAACCATTTAAAGTTCTCTAAACCCCTCAATATCTAGATTGACCCTTTTCAAGTTTTCTAAATGGTCGATATCGTCCATGTAATTTCACACCGAGAAGGTATTTGACCACTCACAAACAAGTCAATTCTAGACGGATAACTTCTCGATCATCCACACAGGGCGAAAAAATGTGTAGCCGCAATTGGTAATGGCTTCTCTAATACCCCTAGTGTGCGAAATCAAACACCCCCATCCACTTTGAGGCCTTTTATACCATAGATGAAGAAGAAATTTCTTGCACGAAGCTAAACAAAACTAAGAAAAGCACCCATGCTAAATCTGGTTTTGATTATGGGGAATGGTCAACTCACACTTTGGGTTTAATCGAGTGAGCTCTATGTCAATCAATCTTTGATTTTCATAACTTACTAATTGTTTGTGTTATAGCCCTATCTTGTAAATGTTAAACTACATGCTCATCATTCTGATCTATAGATCAAAAACCTGTCATAAAATCAAAAGATCTAGAAAACATAATTACACAAAAGAAACTAATTCATCTCCCCCTCTCTTAGTTATTTCACCACCTAGTTATGGAATTTTCTAATAATTCTATTGATATTCATCATTTTCAAAAAATCACATAAAATTATGGTAATTTCACATAAAAATTATGAATAAGGTATAAATTTTCTTCAAAATATCTCAAATTCAAAAAAAAGGAATTCAATGACACTCGATGACATGGGTAAGATGTGTATTTTCATGAGATTGAATGAGTGTTACACTTCTATCTCACTAATAATTCATACTTTAAACATGATTTCAACCGTAGCAAAGGATAATTATGATGGTATTTCACTGGGATTTATAAGTTTTATAGAAACATTGATTTAAATTAATTTTTCATGAGTTCGTAAGTTATTAAATGACCCTAGAAGAATTTTCTATAGTTTCCTTAATTTATTTCCATATAGGTTTTTAGATCAATATATAGCATTTATAATATCTTCCCTTAATATAATTCCTTTTCTAAATTATTTTCCATCACTGATTACTATTGTGCATTTTCCAAACAGATTGATGACAAAATCTACATGCATATTACTAATCATAAGGAATCACTAAATTACTGACAAATCGAAACCACGAGGTCACTGAAAACACATGGTCAAGAGTAAAAATAAATACTAAACTCACTAATTTAAAGAAATTAACACAAATTGAGGGGTATGGTGATGAATAAGGGTCGAATCCACAGAGAATTAGGGTAATTTCTTATGATCTTTTCAAATTTGATCAAATTAGACAATGAAATGTAAATAGTAATTAGGGGTTTTGATATTTTTCAAAAGAGGACTCAAAGACGAGTCCATGGAATCAAAAATCACAGAATTTGGATCAAGATTTGCGGAGAAATCATCAAATGAACAGGAGAGAAATTTCTAAAATTAAAATTTGCAAAAAATAAAAATTGAAATTGAAATTGAAATTCACTGAAATTATGATTAGAAAATGAAATATAAAGCTATACAAAGGAAGATTTGGATGAAATACGATCTCTAACCCAAGATTGTGCTCGAATTGATCCAATTATTCGCCGGAATCAAGACTTTTCATACCGAATTCAAAAACACGATCATTGATGTTCAAGCATCGCTTTCTTTCTTTTCTCTCAACAAAATCTCACTCTCAAGAACTCTATGGGTGAGAAAATGAGTCTAGAAGCGATTGGAAGCAAGAGCTTCAAGGGATTTGGTGTTTTAACAGTTCAATTTACTCGAATTGCCATGGAATGCTATACAATGTCGAAGAACATCTTCATTTATTTGGAAAATTGGAGGTAACTGTCCGATCGGCATTTAATCTTCGATCAAAAGCTTTGATAAAACTCACGGATGCAAATCGTTAAGATTAAGTCGTGGCCATTCGATCGCCAATGGACCGCCGAGATGGTGCCACGTCGCGCGCGTTATAAATAGCACATCAAAACGTTTATCGTTCGATCTTGATCGGACGCTCAAATGTGTTTCCGTCGGTTTAAATCTTGGTTGTTATAACTCTTCAGATCAACGGTTGAGATTCAATTATTTTAAAAATGATTCGCCAACGAATCAAAGTGTGCCACGTACCCCGCCTTTAAGTGACGATCAACGATCACGATTCTTTGCGCGATCAGATGCTCTAGATTGTGCCACGTCACCTAGGCACTTAAAAATTGATTTTTAATTAAATAAATTCATTTTTAATTCATAAAAAACCCAAAAAATTCATTAAAAATTCAGAAAAATCCAAAAAATCCTTAAACATTAGAAAATTCATAATCTTCAAAAGATAACTCTAAATTAATTCAAATTTATTTCATTTGATCAGAAATTAAATTATCTATCAGTATAAAAAATCAAATTGAACAAATAACTAAAGAATAAATTTCTATTTAAAAAATAAACTCATTTCTTTAAGATTTTAAAACTTATAAAATTATAGGAGTGTATATAAAATGATTTCTCTCATTATTTAACCTTAAAAACTAATTATAATCTCAAGTCCTAAATTAATGTATTTTGATATTATAATGGTTTTTTTATAGAATGATAGATAAACACTCAAAAATATAATAACATGCATAGGAATGGAATCTTGTATGCCTTAATATGCATAAATAATCATGTATTATCATGTCTAATTAGTATGTTATCAATTACTCAATTAAATAAGTATGAATGTATTTTAAAAAATAAATATTTATCTGGAAGTATCATCAAACATATAATATTTGTGAACATAACTTCTTTCACTATGTAAACTTTAGCTCCAAACTCCACCAAGTTCATGCGATTTGGAGCATTTTAGATGTCGAATACACTTTAAATGACAAAAATTTATTGATGAGCATCCAATTGGATCTGATCAAGATTAAAGGGGCTGAAATAATGCCACATTTGTTGTTGTTTGTGATTCGTCGCAACATAAGAAAGAGGCCAAAATCGAAAAAAATTGTCCTCTATCCAATCCCATGGACTTGGTCCATGGGATTGAGTGGCTCCAATTGGCGTCACCAATCGAAGCGCTCCAATGCTACCATGTGTCCTACAAAAAGAATATATTTTTAGTCTCACGATGAAAACATATGTTTTAAAAAAATTATAATAGCAAGGGTAATTATAGCCATTTGGTAGGCACATTATGCATAATGACTATAATAATCACTAATACTCCCTTAGCTGTGTCACGCAGGCACTACATGTATGAAATGTGGTATAGTCCAACTGTGCCACGTGTGCACATTGCCACCTTGGCCTGCCACATTAGTCGCAAAAATGAAAACCTTTTTTTTATTTTAGCCTTGAAATAAATCTTAAAATTTTCAAAAACATCAAATAAAATTCAAGAAAATTCCTTGACATTTCAGTGCTCATCTTTTTATAGGAAACTCAGTTTGATGTAAAATTTTCACCCTTTTGATCCTTGTCAAATCCGCTTTCTTTCTAGATCACTTGTAATTCAGAATATGATTAGATAAATTGTCATAAAATGTGTTTAATACACTTTATCTCCTTATCACCTTCATATATTTCATTCTTCTCTTAAGGCCTACAAAAATGAAAACTCATGAAAACTTTGTGAATTAATATGCATTTAAAAGGACAAACACTTATGCATCAAATGAACCATAAAATAGTGCAACATAATCCTATGAATGAAACTACGTGGTGAATGCAAAAAAATCATTAAAACAAGATAACATGCATTGTATGATGCGTATTATGCCTTAAAATTCTAAAGAATCATATATTTGCGAGTACAAAATTCATGTCATCAAATATTAAGAGTGTTTTTTTCATTTCTAAAGTTTTTTTGTCTTAAATGAAGTATTTTAAGGTCAAAACACCATGGTTGTGAAAAATTAAGCATTATGAAGTTAATTGCATTTGAACATATCAAGCTTTCTCATGTTGTCATCTTGCTTGCATTATGAAGCACGTGCGAAATCCTTTATTACATTTTTATGTGTGTGTCTATGTGAGAATGCATTTTGGCAACTTCAAAGAGTTTTGGAGCAAACGATCAAATTATGGAAGTAAAACACACTTCAAAGTGTAATTAAATCATGATTCAAAGTTTCATAAGTTTAACACTGATTTTAGATTTTTATAGTGGAAACCAAAATGCTTTATTATTTTGTACTTCAAAGTAAGTTAGAATATGGTCTATTCTCTTTTGTGCATTCTCTCTCAAAAAATTTATGAAAACAATCTGTCCCTCTCGAACTCATTTCTTCTCCACTCTAATACAATTTCATTCTTGAGGATACAAGACTAAGGCCTATTTTCTTTGACACTTTCCATTTCTCTTTACGTTGTGGTGTAACATAAGTATTTATAGAACCAATTTATTCCATAAGATTGTGACATGATGATCTGAATTGAATTTTCATTCATTGTCATTACTTGAAGCATTTTCTTGTGATTTCTTGATTTGAATAAAGTATAATATATGTCTCCAAGTCTGCCACAATATCATAGTTCATTTTTTTTATTCTCCCGCCTACAAACAAAGACAAGGGGTCCTCCGTAAAATCCATATTGTGCCCATCTCTAACTCCCCAAGTACATGTCACGCGTAAAAAGCAATGAGATGTTTTTTGAAATTTTTTTATGAATTTTAGCAATTTTTATATTCAACATTTTGTGGTTTCCAAATCCCAAAATTTTTATAAATTCTTATGCCTAGGGTTTCTTCGTCCAACATGTAACATCCGTCGTTCGATCTTCATCAAATGCTTGAGATGTCGCCCATAGACTGAAGTGCATCGGGCGTATTTCATCTCAGCCGTGCTAACTCCTCGCGTGTCGCATGCTCACTTAGAGAAGATTGGCGCGTGCTCCGATTAAGTACGCAAATCAGATACTCCGTCACGTCACGTCACTTGCACATATAAAGAAAAATAGTCTCACATGGCATAAATTTAAGCTTAAAACTTCTCGTGTATACTAAAACTCTATATCCGGAAGAGGATGGCTAGCCCACTAATCATGCATGCACGTGTGCGCTGCATACATGCACACACACACCTCATTTTGACGTGGCTGACACGTTGTGCCCAGCCAGCACTGGTACGTCACGTCGATTACACGGTATAAAATTGATATTTTAAAATCCAAATAAATCTAAAATAAATTCATAAAAATTTATAAAAATTTTAGAGAAATCCCAAAAAATTAGAAAATTCATAACTTTCAAAATACAACATTGAATTAAGTCCAAATTTGTTTTGTTGGATCAGAATTAAAATAATCTATCATTTAAAGTTTTCAAATTTAATAAATAACAAGTGAATAAATATATTTCAAAAATACACTCATTTTTCTTAAAATAGAAACTTAAAAATTAAATGGAGTGTATAAAAATATTTTTCTCTTATTATTTAACATTAAAACCCAATTATAATCTCAAATATAGATGGGAATAATCTACTCAAAAATAAATTATTTAATTATGCACCAATTATCCATAAAATAATACACTTTGAGATTATAACTTTAAAATGCATGATAGATATGGACTCAAATATGAGAACAGCATAAGAATGGACTTTTTATGCACTACTTTGCATTAATAATCACATAATTACATATATAAATTGAATGTTATCATAATGACAGCAAAGGGAAATGAGATTGGTGGGTCAGCGGTCAAAGAAAGCATCCATCTAAGGGAGTGAGAATGTGGGTGATTCTCTTGTTGAAAGATCTCGTGATTTCATGAATAAGATGGATTACTTTACTAGTCATCCTTTTGAAAAGTACAGGAGTGCCTAATGCAAAGACAGAAAATGTAGTTGTGTGGATGAGAGCTCGAAGATTGAGTCAACATAACAGTTGAGCCACTGGTAGCAACTTGAGTATAGCGCTATTGATAACATGCTAATTAGACATGATTATACATGATTATTTATGCATATTAGGGCATAAAAGATTCCATTCCTATGCCATGTTATCATATTTATGAGTGTTTATCTAATCATTCAATAAATAAATCATTATAATCTAAAATCAATTATTTTAGGTTGATTATTATGAATTAAAGATAAATAATTGTCATAACCCATCTTTAATTGAGATTATAATAGTTTTTAAAAGTTAAACAATGAGAGAAATCATTTTATATATATTCATTTCATTTTCTAAGTTTTAAAATCTTAAAAGAGATAAATGTATTTTTAAAATAGAAATAAAATCTCTTTGTTTATTTATAAATTTGTAGAATGATAGATAATTTAATTTCTGATCAAATGAAACAAATTTAGATTAATTTGGAGTTATATTTTGAAAGTTATGAATTTTCTAGTTTCTAGGGATTTTTCTGAATTTTCAATCAAATTTTCGAGTTTTTGGAATTAAAAATCGAATTTTCTAATTCAAAATTGATTTTTAGAATTTTGTAAGTGCACAGGTCACATGGCGCAATCTGGAGCGTCCCATATCGCGATCGATGATCAAAGGTGGGAGATGACG
>CM044110.1:3559023-3705211 GCA_024174645.1 Lemna minuta | reverse complement strand
AATAAATCTGAAAAAAGAACAATGACAAATTACATCTAGATTTATCACGGACCATTTTTCTAAATTTACTGATAATTTTAACATGAACAAGATTCAGGTCTCTATCCAAAGATATTGAACATACTGACTATTGTTGAGGGGAACCTTTAGAGGGAAAAGGCCCAAGTCCTATTTTTTCGTAGAACAAACAAGAAGAAAAAAACAAACTTCTACATCTAAGAAGAAAAAAAGGAAGAAGCAAGTGAAAACAACCCTTGCAAGGATGGTGATAACAAAGTAGCATACTTCAACTCTTGCATGAAGGGGCACTAGAAGAGGAATTTTAGGAAGTACCTCAACAAGAAAGGTCAAGGGAAGTATAGTGATTCTCCATGTATCTATATGATAGATACTTACTTGTCTAATACAGATTTTGTATCTTGATTATTAAATATTGGATGTACTTCTCATAGCTACAATGGTTCATAAAGGTTGACAAGTAGATGAAAGTTAAAAAGGGTGAGGTTGAACTAACAATATGAAAGGATGCAAGAGTGTCTGCCATGATGCTAGGGATTATAAACCTCAAGATACCATATAATAACTCTAAAGTATAAGTAGTATTCATGCATCATTCATCATGTGGAAGCCTTGATAAAGACAACAACAATGAGAATATATATATATATATATATATATATATCTACATAGCTAAATGAGGTGAAGATATCACTGACCTATTATGCATTATTTCCTACATTTTCATTGCATTATCAAACAAACTCTCATTTAGCTTCTTGGAAGTTAAATGGTTGAATTCTTACTTTTTTATGAGTTATGTGGATGTTAAGACTTAAGTGAAGTATAATGAGAGCTTGGATGCAATTTTTCAAGACAGATAAGAAGAAAATGGGTACTCCACCTTTCTAGGAGTTTAGCCAACCATTTTCACCCTTTTAAGAGAGTAGACAACCTTTCCATTGAAAGAGGTTCTTTAAGCCATTCCACCTTTTTAGGAGGTTGGTCAAACCTTGTCACATTTTTTGAAGGCTGGTCAAAATTTTTTACCTTTGTAGCAAGGTTGGTCAACCAACTTCTTAGGTGGGGTCAATGATAACATGCATATCTAACTTAAATTCTTATCTTATTTAACTAATATTCTTGCTTATTTTATGTAATTATGATGCATGTTATCATAGTTTTATTAATTTTCTCCACTGGAATGCCATTTTACTAAAGTCCATATTTATACATTATTTAGGGTTAATTATGTGCTTTATTGATGTTTAGTCTTTTACAAGGTTAAATAAGTAGAAATTAATCACTTTTTTTTTACTTAAGTAGATTATGAAAAGAATTAATTCCAAGAAGTGAATGAGGGGATGAAATAAAATAGAATTCTTAAGGGATTATTTAATATTATGATGAATTCATCTTATTTTCTTGTTTGGATTTATATGTTAGGTGGCACGATATAAAAGATGAAGAAATTTCTGATCGAATGGAGAAAATTTGAGTCAAAAGGAGTTATATAAATGAAGATATGAATTTCTGAATTTTTTGGAATTTTTTGGATTTTATTTTGATTTTTCAGGATTTAATTCCTCATTAAAAATGGCAAAAAGCATTTATTATTGGCGCGATTCGAGAGCTGATGTGGCACCTGCGGAGCTGATGTGGCACGACGTGCACACATGGCGGAGCCACGTGAGCCCATGTGGGCACACGTGGATGACGACGTGGTGCAAGAGGGCTTCAAGCTGGCGTTTGATGGCCCACGGGTTAGTGGGCCCAGGTAATAGGATTGGGGCATACTAGGTCCATCCGGGCGACGCGAGAGAATAAGGGGGTTTCCCCTTATATACCCGTCAATTTCCTCCATTTTTCTCTATGTGGGACTATGTTCCCTTCATTTATTTCCTTGTAGGATAGGTGGCAGCGTAGGGTGCGTTGGATGTGATCGCGACGATCAGCACGCGTCGATCTCGTGAACGCTGATCCACTAGATCACGATTGAAACACGTTCGCAATTTGGAACTGTCGATTTCATTAATGAAATCAGACGGTTACGATTAATCGGTTACTCATCTAAATCGTGGAGGGACAGGTGGTTGCATTAAGACTCTTCGATGAAGAGCATACGACAAAAATCATGCGGAGTGCAATTCGCGTTAAAGGCCACAATCCCACCAATTTCACGCGATCGAACAGCGAAAGCCTCATCAGTGAATTAGGCGGACCACGTAAACTTAACTCTTGATTGAATCATGAAGAAATTAAGCGATTTGAAGGAAGATCTTCAGTTCTTCGTGATTCTTTTGCGTCCTAGACTCAATTCTGCATCAATCGATGCAAGTTAATCTTGAATTCATTACAAAAAGAAGGTTTGATTATCCCCTTGAACGCCGAACGTACGTCGAAGAAGGTTTCAGGGAAATTTTCCATAATCAAGACACTTTGATGCTCAATCTTCATGTCAATCAGGTTAGTAGTGTGAGTTCATCCTCATCCTTGCAATTTCTGTAGTTTAGATTAGATTTAGATAGGTAACTTTATATAAGAAATCGAATTGTTCATACTTTCCCGAAATTTGGGTGAGGATTTTTGTTGATTTTGAAACAAGGAGTTCTCCCTGATATTAAGTCAAAATTGTTTGATTTTAGTTTCTTTGAATTCCTTGTTTCATCAACATTCCGTGGATATCTAATTTGTAAAATTTCATCATCATTTCACGCTTCAATTTAGTGTTTGACCCTCATCTGTTCATTTTCAACCCGAATTTAGGCGTTGACTTGCGAGGGCAATTTCTCTTGAATATATAAGGTCAAATTTGGCAATTTTGGTCTCTTTGGAATTCTTTGGTTGTTACCTATGTATTGATATATGAACTTCTTTATTTGGATATCATTTGGTCAGCCAATTTGATGATTGAAACTGAAATGTTTATTCCAGGATTTTTTTTCTGATCTTTGATTTTCAATAAATTATAATAAATCCAATTATTCTTGAAAATCACGAATTGTATATCAAAATTTTGCATTTTCTCTCTAGTTTTTGAAAATATAATTTTCTTAATATTTTACCTTTTTTTATTCTTTGATTTTATAGAAAGTCAATGGTGGTCAAATTCAACGCTTTGAACTTGACTTTTGACTTTTCCTCGTCAAAAGATTTTCTAAATTCTTAAAATATCTTCTCTCATATATTTATATCATTTCCATTAATTCTATATCACTTTCATTGCTTAAAATTTCTATTTAAACCCAAGTTTGACCAAGTCAACCCTTCGATCAAAGTCAACCGTGTTTTCTGTGGATCAACTCGATCCTTACACTTTACTTTATTTCATATTTTGTTATCGTGAGTTCAAAATTATTAATTTTGTTTGACCAATGATTGTGTGTTTTCAACAACCACATAAATCTTACCGTTAAAATGACACCGTTGTCGAGAAGCACACGTTATTGATTTTACATTCGAATTTAAGGTCATATTTAGGTTTTTTTCTTTTCTGTTATTTTACTGACCTGCAGGGAAAGTATCAGACCATCTCATTTGTTGAAAAAGGTATATCGAGGTAAGATTACCATTTTGCCCTTATTTGACATTTTTGGTGCCATTCGGTAGTGTATTTTGTGTTTTTCACTTGTTTGAGATGAGGACAGCGATATTTATCAAATACGTTCTCTGTTATTAGAGGTTTATAAAGATTATTAGCTTTATTGGTGTGATTTGTGATAGTGTGTAGCTTTATCTATCTTTTGGTGGAGTTGAGTGAAGCATTCTCATTTAGAACATTATTTTTGGAGTCTAACCCTTTCTGACTTTCTTATATATATATATATATATATATATATTTGTATTTATGTGATCTTTTTGATGTAGATATGAATAGGAATCTGAGGAACATAGGAGGATGACAAGGACTCCAAAATCAGAGACCCACGAGGCATACAAGGAATAACGCCTTGTATGAAGACCTTTTCGAAACATCCGTACATTCTAGAGCTCCATGGGAGACTTCTAGTGCTCCGATGCCAGCCCTCGCCACACCAACGTGAGGAGAACCGATAGACACCCCTCTTCCTGCCGAGATAGTGAGACGACGCCTCAGGGTCTACACGAGACCGGTCATTTAGAGGCAGACTGCGCGAATCAATGCCCCTCATCAACGAGGTGCGAATTTTAAAATTGACTCACATACTCTTGGCCTTTTACCAATTTTTCATGGACTACCATTGGAGGATCCGTATCGACATGTGGACGAATTCAGCAAAGTGTGTGAATTCAATCAGTTCCACAATGTCCCCTCCGAGACAGCCATGATGCGCTTCTTCCCTTTCACGCTTAAGGAAAGGGTAAAGGAGTGGTTTTTCACCTTAGGCCACTAGTTTGATTCATGGAGAGATATGAAAGATGCATTTTGGCATAAGTACTACTTGGTAGGTAAGACTAGTGTTGTGAGAAGAGCCATACACGAATTCTCACAAGGGCCAGGTGAGGTTTTTATGAGGCATGGGAGAGACTTAGAGATCTTTTGAGACAATGCCCGCATCATGGTATACCGAAGCATAAGATTACCAAGATTTTTTATGATGTCTTAGGTGCGCTTGATCAATATTTTCTTGATGTCGCTAGTGGAGGCACATTTATGCGCAAATATGAGGATAAAGCCCTCGAGTTGATCGAGTTGGTGGCGGATAATAGCCACCATCATGTGGCTAAATACTTCAGAGGATGGAGTGCTCCTGTTAAGGGAGGGATGTTGGATGCGAAGGTCGTAGAGACAGGTATGCTTTTAGATAAGATTGAGAAGATAACCGAGGCACAAAATTTGATTATGGATTCGCTTAAGTTCTGACCGGGTTCTGATGGCCTTGCGCTAGTATCATATAGTGATGTCTCTCCATGTTCACATTGCTATAGTTTTGAGCACGTCGAGTTGGATTGCCCCGTGTTGGCAATTTAGGGCCCATTTCTATTTCGGCCAAACCCTATGACATATCCAGGTTTGAGCCAAGCGGGTAGGTCTCACTACCCGAATCAAGGTTATTCTAATTCTAATAACTCATCTTATGTGCAGCAGTAGAGCAGGCAGCACACTTCATATCATCAACCCTTTGGATCCGCTCAACAGCCTATGGGGAACCTGAAGCCGACACCGTTCACCTCCGATCTTCCCCATGAGAGTATACCGTCACCAGCAGTACTACCTCCCGCGCCCTCTGTTGATCCCATCATGAATGTATTAGCACAAATTATGAGTAAGTTGACTAAGGTTAGCGACTGACTTGATAGAGTCAAAGGGGCTAAGGCCCAATGCTTTGATGCTTCTACCGATCAAAGGAATGAAAAGTGAGTAGAATTCGTTGACCAATTACCTTCCCAACCTGTAGCCAACCCTAGGAATCTAGGAAAAGCATCTTCGAGCCGTTCCCACAATGTGAACCAAGTTCACATGATAGTGCACAAGAGTAGGCACCCGCTGGGAGACGTAAAATTTAGTGCTTGTTGGGAGGCAACCCAACCTTATATTTTGTTTTTGCATTTACTTTTCACCTTATTATTGTTTTTATACTTTTTTTTTGCTTTTACTTTTACTTTTACTATTATGATTAATTTTATATTTGCTTTGATGTTTGCTTTTGTTTAAGCTCCATAGACACTAACGAGGAGAGAACATCAAAATAAGGAAATTCATCTCAAAAGAACTCCACAAATGAAGAGAAGTATGCTACCAATGCAAATACTCGCTAAGTTTTCTTTTAGTCCCTTTGTGTCATTTTCTATTTATTTGTTTTGCATGTCATGCATCTTTATTGCCATCTCTATTCCATGAGCATGCTGATTTTTATTGAGGACAATAAAAGGAATGAGTGTGGGGGAGGGGGGGGGGGAGTTTTCTAGAAAACTTAAAATTTTTAAACTTTTTGCATTCCTTTGGTATTCTATGCATGATCTGATTTTTAAACCATGTGAACAGAAACATGATCTTTCCAAAACTACAAGAAATATGAAAAATATAGTATACATTAACACCTTCAATTTCTTAGAAAGCCATGGGAAGAGCAACCTTAAGTGTTATGTTGAGGAGGTTGTAAAGTCGATGAAATTATGGATCTAGGTATTCCTTTGGGGAACCATAAAATCTAATCTAAGAATCTACTCAAGCTAATAGTATGATTTTTCTAAAATTCTATACTTCTCATCCACTCATTCTTCTTTCTAAATCTTGAGTTAATGACTCTTTGCATGCACGTCCTTCTGCTCTCCATAGCAAGTCGTAGCTTGTATCATTTTTTCTTGGCAATACTAGTATTGACATAGTGAAGCTCCTTGATCCATAGAGATACCAAAACCTCTTCGGGGGAATAAGCTGCATGTCTACTAAGGACGACACATGGGTAAGATGAGCACCATGGAATGAGTTAATAGTATTTTCAATAAGTTGCATAAAAAGCCTTATAAATTTTAATTCTTCATTATCTAATCCCTTTCCTTAAAAAGGGATTAGGATATATATACATAAAAAATCTAAGTAGAATTAGGATGGAAGAAAAAGAAAAGAAAGTAGAATTAGAATGGTAAGCTGCCTCCCATGTGTTTTAGCCGATTCTACTTTATAGCCATTCTGTATGGAAAGGATGATGCTTGTTTCTACTTCTTGTGCCTTTATCAATCATGTCCATAGTGCAAGGAAGAATCAACAATTGATTTGGTAAGGTGAATCATTTTCTTAGGTTATTTATATATTTATTAGTGTATAGAGAAAGATGATTCTTAGCTTATTTGGTGGATTAAAGTGTTCGTCAAAGGAATGTCGTGACCCTAAATTTGTAGTACACTACTTTCTTCTTGAGATCATTTAAGGTAGAACATTCATTTCAGATTCTATCAATGCTTAGCCCATGGTCTTCTAAAGGTCATTTGTTAGTCCTATTACACATTCTTTATGTTTCCATTGCTAAGGAACTAGCAATGATTTAAGTCGGAGGGTGTGATAACATGTATATTTAACTTAAATTTTTATCTTATTTAACTAATATTCATGCTTATTTTATGTAATTATGATGCATGTTATCACAGTTTTATTAATTTTCTCTATTGGTATGCCATTTTACTAAAGTCCATATTTATGCATTATTTAGAGTTAATTATGTGCTTTATTGATATTTAATCTTTTACAATGGTAAATAAGTAGAAATTAATCACTTTCTTTGATTTATTTTGACTATAGTAGATGATGAAAAGAATTAATTCTAAGAAGAGAATGACGAGATGAAATAAAATAGAATTCTTAAGATATTATTTAATATTATGATGAATTCATCTTATATTCTTGTTTGGATAATATTTTAGGTGGCATGATATTAAAGATGAAGAAATTTCTAATCCAATGGAGAAAGTTTCAGTAAAAAAGGAGGTATATAAATGAAAATATGAGTTTCTAAAATTTTTGGAACTTTTTGGATTTTCTTTTAATTTTTCAAGAATTTTTAGGATTTAATTCCTTACTAAAAAGGGCAAAAAGTGTCTATTATTCACGCGGGACCCGTGGAGCTGACGTGGCACGACAAGCACACGTGGCGGTGCCACGCGAGCCCACGTGGATGCCTATGTGGCGCAGGAGGGCTTCGGGCTAGCGTTTGATGGCCCACGGGTTAGTGGGCCCAGGTAATAGGATTGGGGTGTACTAGGCCCATGCGGGCGACGCGAGAGAACAAAGGGGGTTCCCATTATATACCGGTCGATTTCCTCCATTTTTCTCTATGTGGGACTATATTCCCTTCATTTCTTTTCTTGCAGAACACGTGGCGTCGTAGGGTGCGTTGGATGCGATCGCGACGATCAACACGCGTCGATCTCGTGGAGGCTGATCCATCGGATCATGACCAAAACACGTGCGCAATTTGGAGTCGTTGATTTCATCAATGAAATCGAACGGTTACGATTAATCAGTTACTCGGCTAAGTCGTGGAGGGATTAGTGGATGCATTAAGACTCTTCGATGAAGAACGAACGACAGAAATCACGCGGAGTGGAATCTGCGTCGTGGGCAACGATTCCACCGAGTTTGCGTGATCGAACGGCCAAAACCTCATCAGCGAATCGGACGACCACGTTTTTCGCATGAATTTCTCTATAAATTGATGTTCTCTCCCTTTGTAAACTTAACTCTTGATTGAATCGTAAAGAAATTAAGCGATTTGAAGGAAGATCTTCAGTTCTTTGTGATTCTCTTGCGTCCTAGACTCAATTCCGCATCAATCGACGCAAGTTAATCACGAATTCATTGCAAAAAAAGGTTGTATTCTCCCCTTGAACTCCGAATGTACATCGAAGAAGGTTTCGGAGAAATTGTCCATAATCAAGACACTTTGAGGCTCAATCTTCGCGTCAATCGGGTTAGTAGTGTGAGTTCTTCCTAATCCTTGCAATTTATGTAGTTTAGATTAGATTTAGATAGGTAATTTTATTATAGAAGTCAAATTATTCATAGTTTCGCCCAAACTTGGGTGCAGATTTTTGTTGATTTTGAAATGAGGATTTCTTCCTGATCTTAAGTCAAAATCGTTTGATTTTGGTTTTATTGGATTCCTTGTTTCTCGATTATTTATATATAATTTGCTCGTTCGAAAATTGCTATCTAATTTGCTTGTCAATTTCTCCGCAAATCTTGATCCAAATTTTATGATTTCAGATTATGTGGATTCGCCTTTGAGTTATCTTTATAAAATTATTGAAATCCCTAATCTCTCACATCATTTAATCATCTGATTTGATCAAATTTCCAAGAATACATTAAAAATACCTTAATTCTCCATAGATTCGACCGTTATTCACCACTAAACTATTTAATTCGTGATTATTTCTCGAAATTGGTGAGTTTAGAACTTATTTTGACGCATATCTATGTGTTTTAAACGACCTTGCAGATTCGCTTCGTGAGTAAGGATGAGATAGTCCACTTTAGAGGCCCATTTAAAATTTATTGGGCCTAAACAGAATCTCTAGTGCTATCAATATCTATAGAGGATCACTAGAGACAACAAATATTCTTGAAAGTTGTGAAAATCTATAGAATATCTCAAATTTAAAGTTGAGGCTTTACAAATCCCAAATGTTTCCTTTTTCTTTATCATGGTTATATTTTCAAGACTTTTGAGTTAATGTTTCAAGGGCTTTGTTATTTAGACAACCCTCTACTTTTTTAGGCCTATATAAGGCCCCCATTTAACCCTTGAGGATATAATTTAAAGTTATTCTCTTTTGAAAGTTGTGATTTCTTCCTCTTGAGTATTCTTCTTGTTTGAGAGTGCTCTTGTGCTTGTGGATTCAAGTATAATCTCTTGTGGATTTAAGGGTTGAAGAGGTTAGTTCTGTAGATTTTGATAGTAACCCTTCTTTTAGTTCAAGGCTTGTCGATTCAAGTCCATGTTCTATATTGTTCCTATACCAAGGCTATATCACTAATCTAATTGACAATAGCATCTCAATGATCTCCTAAGCATTTATTATACAAATCTCTCCGTTTGTACATAAGGACTGCAGTTCTGAATAAATTAGTTTACTTTCCTTTAGTTCTTAATCTTCAAATGAAGATGGAGCTTTGTGTGAGATCAAATGAATGCTTCCACAGGATAGGATTCGTCAAGAACATTAAACTGCTTAATTGCTAACAAGGACTTTGTCCAATTGCTGACAAGATCTCTTGTAGTAAAAGTCAGAGTTTCCTGGCAAACCTTTAAATGAGTTTTCGGTCCAGTGAACGAGAGCAAGACTCAATCTTTTAGGTGCGATCCCCAACGATTCAATTGGCAGCAACCTCCCCACTAAGACAACATGAATATTTAATGTTGAAGACATTTAGAAAGTTGAATATTTGATCCACAAGAATTGAAGTTCCCGTGTAAGGATTTTTCGTAGATAGGGAATCATACGGCACAACTACCGATTTCAATTTACTTTGCTTTCATGGAAATTAATGGATTCATTTTATATTTGAAATTTTGACGAAGATGGTCTCTCGAGCTAAGGTGCGAGTTTATCTCCCAACTTCTGCTTTAATTCCTGACTTCTTTGTTGAATTTCCTTCCGAGCGCATGCTGTAAATAGAAGGAATGCAGTTTGAATGTGAGTTACTCTCTATTCCGCATTTTGAAGCTTTGATGGCTCCCAAGAAGCAGACTTTTGCACTCATACTTGTCGTTTCTGTACTCGCCCTCTTTGCCTGTCTTTCATCCGCGCAGATGGTTGGCTTTCCCGGTATTGGTTCTCCGATAAACCCGTCATAGAGACGCAAAACTTGGTTCTTTTGAATAAACCCGTTAGTTCTCTTCTCCGTGGATGTTTTTCAGGTGACTTACTTGTAGTGAAGTGGAAGATCACTCCACTAACACCGACTGCCTTTTGCTGTTCTCGATGCCTCTTTTGGCAAAACGATAAATGCAATCCATCGTTGGAAGTTAATGGCTAAAATGGAGGGTTTTCTCACTATTGAAAGGATGTCCCTTCCATCCTATTTTTAGATGAAAAGTTCAAGTATCAATACAAGCCATCCATTCTCAAGAGTGCCATCAAATTTGAACCGTCCAATAGAGGGCATGCCTTCTCATTGCAAATAAAAATTGTGAGTTACTCTCTATTCCGCATTTTGAAGCTTTGATGGCTCCCAAGAAGCAGACTTTTGCACTCATACTTGTCGTTTCCGCACTCGCCCTCTTTGCCTGTCTTTCATGCGCGCAGACGGTTGGCTTTCCCGGTATTGGTTCTCCGATAAACCCGTCATAGAGATGCAAAACTTGGTTCTTTTGAATAAACCCGTTAGTTCTCTTCTCCGTGGACGTTTTTCAGGTGACTTACTTGTAGTGGAGTGGATGATCAATCCACAAATACCGACTGGCTATTGCTGTTCTCAATGCTTCCTGAGGATATCCGATAAATGCTATTACTGCTTTAACAGGATCATGTGTCCTACTCAATTTCCCTTGTTATCACCCCCACCCCCTCATGCTACCGCTGTTGCTTGTGGTTGACGAAGAAACCAGATTTCATTACAGGATCTCGATGCCTCCAGTGCTGCCTACCTTGATTCTTTACCCCGCCTGTGGTCTGACGTTATTGACCAATAATATTAAGTCTCAGCTGCAGGTGTATGAACTAGCAAATTTACGACTGGTGAACACGGGCTTATAGTTCTCGATTTGTGATGTGTGGGTTTTTTCATTTGCGGTTGCTTTAGGTCTTGTAGTCAGTCTCGCTTCAGTTTGTCTTGTTCTCTCTTTCGTTTCCTATGGAGTGTCTCTGCAGCGAAGGAGCGAGAGAGAGAGAGAGAGAGAGAGAGAGAGAGAGAGAGAGAGAATGAGGGAGGGCGGGGGGAAAGAGAGAATTTCTATTTATTGATTGAGAGTTCTAGTTTCTTGCTTAGAACTGCTGTTTATAATTAGTACAAAGTGCACCATTGGATAAATGTCGTGGGATCAGGATTAGATCCTAGACTTTGATTCTTCTTATTCGTAAATTAAAGGGTAGATATTCTTCATTCTTATTGGATGACCTCGTCTTTTTGGTAATCTTACGCTAGCTTAATCGAGTCCATTTATGTGAATGGTTGGATATTCTGTCTACGCCCTCTCATATTGGGCCTTGGAATAGAGCAAAGCTTGTTTCCCAACAGAATGAAAGCCTTTTGGGTTGTGTGATTACATGACATATATATGTATATATATATAGAGAGAGAGAGAGAGAGAGATACCGATATCCTTTAAGATAATCTTATCTTAGGTTATAGTTATATATATAATTATGACATAACTTAAAGAAGAGACCAAATCAAACATAAAACCCCTTAAGTGTTAAAATCTAGGCTAAAATATAAGAGTTATGAACTCACTCAGGGCCCTCCTTTGTTATAGCCTTAGTATTCAAATCATTTTAAGTTGAGTTTTGGTGGAATCTGCTCCAAGCCTACTTATCAAAGAAGAGGAACTAAAAACTACAAAAGTCTGAGATAGAGAAACTGTTAGGTTTGGTGGAGTTCACTCAGCTAAGACCACTCACAAATCCATTATTGTCAAGTAACAAAGGTTTGGCCTAGAACGATCTTATTGCTTCATAGAGTTCACTTGAAGGTGCATAAGCATCAGGGACCGAAGTATAATAAGATATTACAAATGTTGCAAGTCTAATAAGATGAGTGCTCAAAAATGTATTATAATTGATTGAGTCAACTAAGTTATAATATAGTTATTGAGATTCTAATCCCCCCTACGAGGTTATCGGTTCTCTCTTTTCATGCACATAAAGGTTGTGTGAATTTTAGTACGATCAATATTTTCAATGAATAAAACACTTTCAAGAATTGGTGATTAACTCCCATTCATCTCTTATAGACGAAGATGTCATTGTTGGATGTTAAGTGTTTAACCGGCCCGAACTTTACGAATTGGCTTAAGAACTTAAAGATTTTGGTAAAATTTGAGTACATTACCTACGTCCCAGAGGGAGATGTCCTTGTTGAGCCTACATTGGATGCTTTTGAGGATGAGTTATGGGAGTATCGGAAGTGGTAAAAAGATGTTACTATAGTTCAACGTTAGATGTTGGCCTCGATGTGCAATAAATAAATAAATAAACATAAGACATGGAACCAAGAGCCATGTTGCTTCATTTCATAGAGTCGTTTTCTTAAAATAGTAAGACTTAAAGATATGAGATATTGAAGAGCCTATTTAAGACTCAAATGGCTAAGTCATCTTTTGTACAGGAACGTGTAGTAAGATGATAGAGTGGATTGAGAGGCTGATAGTGCTTACAGTTGAACTCCATGTTGACATGAGCACAAACCTTATTCTCTAGTCTCTTATGGACCATTTTTCTAAATTTACTGATAATTTAAACATGAACAAGATTCAGGTCTCTATCCAAAGCTGTTGAACATACTGACTATTGTTAAGGGGAACCTTTAGAGGGAAAACACCCAAGTCCTCTTTTTTGGTAGAACAAACCAGAAGAGAAAAATAACCTCTACATCTAGGAAGAAAAAAGGGAAGAAGCAAGTGAAAACAACCCTTGCAAGGAAGGATGTTGATAACAAAGTAGCATACTTCCCTCTAGCATGAAGGGGCACTAGAAGAGGAATTTCAAGAAGTACCTCAACAAGAAAGCTCAAGGGAAATATAGTGATGCTCCATGTATCTATATGATAGATACTTACTTGTCTAATACAGATTTTGTATCTTGGTTATTAAATATTGGATGTACTTCTCATAGCTACAATGGTTCATAAAGGTTGACAAGTAGATGAAAGTTAAAAAGGGTGAGGTTGAACTAACAATATGAAAGGATGCAAGAGTGTCTGCCATGATGCTAGGGATTATAAACTTCAAGATACCATATAATAACTCTAAAATATAAGTAGTATTCATGCATCATTCATCATGTTTAAGCATTGATAAAGATAGTAACAATGAGAATGTATATATATATATATATATATAGATATATATATTCCAAATTTGGTGAAGATATCACTGACCTATCATGCATTATTTCCTACGGTTTGATTACATTATCAAAAAACCTCATTTAGCTTCTTGGAAGTCAAATGGTTGAATTCTTACCTTTTTATGAGTTCTGTGGACGTTAGGACTTAAGTGAAGTATAGGGAGACATTGGATGCAATTTTTTAAGAAAGATAAGAAGAAAATGGGTACTCCACCTTTTGAGGAGTTTAGTCAACCATTTTCACCCTTTTAAAAGAGTGGAAAACCTTTCCATTTAGAGAGGTTCTTCAAGCCATTTCACCTTTTAAGTAGGTTGGTCAAACCTTGTCACATTTTTAGAAGTTGGTCAAAACTTTTCACCTTTGTAGGAGGTTGTTCAACCACCTTCTTAGGTGGGGTCAACTCATTCCACATTTTTAGAAAACTACTCACTTTATTTTTTCTTAAAATTCAATGATAGTCGAAGTGATTCTTAACAAGCCAAAGGTAGTCAAATGCATTCTTGAAGGATCAAAGCGATAAAATTTCTTCTCATTTATTAATCAATTTAGATCATTCCTTTTTTTTGTGGAAGAATCTATATTTCTAAGTGTAGATAGAGGTAAGCCCACCTCCTTGGGGAAGTGATAAGCTATCACCTCTAAGAGAGTAACCCATCTATTCTCATAGGAGGTGATTGTGGGGCCCACCACTTTAGGAGGGACTTTCTCACCTCCTTAGGAGATGGTTATGGTCGTGACCTATGGATATAATCTCAACCATTCATTTGGTGACACTCAAAAAGACTAAATCTTCACTATTATTCCAAGGGAACCTCTAAACCTAACATATAAAAGAATCTTCTTCTTTTGTGTTGATTTTAGCTCTTTCTAAGCACCACGCTACCAGAATAAAAAGGGAAGGCCTAGACCTAAGCTTGGCATTTTCTAGTGTTCAAGTTTGTCATGAAGGCAAGATCAAGCAAAGGATCGAGATCCGGACAAGTATAGCATCACCTAGCCTAAGACTCGGCATAAAAAAATGGGGTAAATGTGAGGATTTCTGATCTAATTTTTATCCTGTAATTTCCTACATGGATAGTGTTAACTCTATTTCCCATTTTCTATGTTAGATTTTTTTCTTTTTCTTCTAATACTCTCTCATCATTACCTGATGTCTTGATAATCTAATTTCTTGATTTTTCTCCATTCTTCTATCATCTTCCATCATTCTCTTCTCTCCATTTGATCATTCCATTTTCAATATTTTTCTCATTATTTCTCATAGAATAGAAATTTATTTATAATTTCATTCATATCATAATCTATTTTTTTGTCCTTCCATATTTCTCTTAAATCCCTCTTATCATTATTTTTCCTTAAAACAGTATATCTACTCCCTAAAAGCACTAATCTCATTACCTAGGCTCCTTGAGGATTTGACCTTTACTTTACTATTATACAACGTGAAATTATAAATATTGTTACCTCGAGGATCCTTAACAGGTGAGCAAGACAGCCATCGGAGTCCTCTCCAAAGACTAAAAAAGCGTCCATTAAGACCTCTAAACTATCACCAAGGAAGTCAAAGAATATCAATGTCACACATCTCTAGAATGTAGCAGGGCTGTTACATAATCCGAATGGCATCCTTTTAAAAGCGAACGTGCCAAAGGAACATGTCAAAGTCATCTTCTCTTGATCATTCTGATGAATGTCAATCTAGTTTTAGCCTAAATATTAATCCAAGAAGTAGACATAACCCTAACATGTCAAACAATCTAAGATATGGTCGATGAATGGTAAAGGGAGGTGATCCTTCTTCTTTGCGACGTTAAGCTTCTGATAGTCGATGCAAACTCGTCATTTTTTTGAAAGGCTTGTCTGGATCTCTTCACCTTTGTCACTGTCACAGTCACTCTGGCTTTCCTGGGAACAACATGCACCGAATTAACCCACTAGCTACCAACTATGGGGTGTATAATTTTTACGTTCAGCCACTTAAGGATTTCTGCTTTCAGTGCTTCCAATACCTTGTGGTTTAGTCTCCTCTAGGCCTCTATGAGGGCTTTCAAATCTTCCTTCATGAAGATCCGATGCATCCACAACAAGGGATCTAGTCCCTTTAAGTCTGATTGATTGCTTGCTCGTTCTCTCGCAACACATCAGGTAATCTCTTCTTCAACTCTTAATTGAGCTGTCAAGAAATGATCACAGATTTTGCTTGTTCCACATCAACAAAAGCAATGTCCACTTGAGTGAAGATGGTAGAGTCTTTAGCTCCAATGTCAGCTTGTCTTATGGTAACCACTTTGCCTCGAGCTACTCAATATCTACTTCCTTATTGACTGACATAACTTCCTCTATGCAAGCCTCAATACCCTCACCATCACAAAGGTCTATGGCACCCAAATCCTCATAAGCTCATGAAGGGTACTTCATCCACTTTTTGATGTCGACCTTCACACCTTTAGTGTGCTCACCCACCTTTAGTATCACTTCTCCTTTCTCCTAGTCTGTGATGACTTTCGCTGTGGCCAAGAAAGATTGTCCAAGAATGACTGGGGCTTGACTAAGCTCCTTAGTGATCTTCATGTGTACTACTAGAAACTCCACCTAGAAATAATAATCTTATATCCTAACGATCATGTCTTCTACTATGCCATGAGGTTTCCTCACCGATCCATCCACTAAGCAAGTCCCCTACATGACGAAAATCAAATATAGCGTGAGGGAGGATGTTAAGACTAGCTCTGATGTCTAATAAAGATCTAGTAAAAGTCATTCCTCTTATCTCGCTGGTGATCGTGGGCGCTCCAGAATCTCTCTTTTTAATTAGCAGAGTATTCATCATAACTGAACTCACGATTCAACTCAAATTGATCCTCTTGAAGATCCTTTGGGGTGTGCAAATGTCTTTGAGAAATATTGCTTATGAGGGAATGTATTTTATGGCATTGATTAGGGGATGGTGAAGGTGAATTTTTAGAACGCTTCTAGTAGGTAATCATTGGGTTCACTTGCCTTGGCTCTCGAGCAATTTAATGGCTAGATTTGGGAAAGGTATAGGAGGCTTGAATGTGTCTAGATTCGGCACAATCATGGTCTGCTCGTCCTCATCCTCAAAACTGTTGTCTTGCTCTACAACATTCGGTGTCTCTTCATCTATTAAGCCTTTCTATAAAGGATGATCCTTGTAAGGGGTTTGATAAGTTCTTTTCACTTTGAAGGCTTCATTTAGCTAGTGCAATCTCCACTACCTCCTCATCAACATGAACATGGTTGACGTTGTGCATCTCACTAGATGATAGTCCTTGATTCCTTGGGTTGACACTAGCATGCAATGGTAACTGGCCTATAAAAGTTTATCCTTCTTGTTAACAGTCTTGACATGAATTTTCATCTTGAAGGAGTCTTGTATCTCATCCACACACGAGTTCGTTATGTTCATTTGCTCCATCAACTGAGAGATTGCCCCAAGAATCGGGTCTGATGCTAGTGCAGTCTACTGTGGAGCTTAACTGAAGAATGGTTGTGGGGGGATGTATGTCGACTGTTTACTATTCGTGTAGGGCTGCATTTGTGGATTTTGTTGCTGACCAGCAATCTAGGTGGAAAGACATGTCTGCTCAGTATTCCTCCAAAATCCTAAAGCCTCTGAAGAATGGTTGGTGCCCCGTGGCGTGCAGTCACGCGCAAAGGCACCCAAGAGCAAGTGCCAGCGTGCGCCAGCAGCGCACAGCTTGGCGGGTCTTGTAGCACCCGCCGAGTACGCGCCTCGTGCCAAGTAGTGGCATGCGAGGACAAGCGCCAATGCGCGCCAGTAACACGCAACTCAGTGGGTACTCTAGCACCCGCCGAGCGTGTGCACGCGTGGTATGCGGGGCACGTTTTTTTGAGGACCCCACATGCACATGTGCGCACATATCAGCAGTTACTGTAGCACCCGCTGAAATGTGCGCCACACTACGCACTCAACAAGACAGTGGCGCATGAAAATCTAAGAGACATTTTTTGAGTTTTCTCTTTGTGAGCCTATCAATAGGGACCCTAGAGCATCCCTAGAGGCATCTGTGCATTCCTTTCTTCCTTAATAGGGTTGTATGTGAGTTGAGTGGTTTTTGTGCATTTCTTCCATTATTTATCATTATTTTCCTTCTTTTAAGTGTGTGAGTGCATTTGTGAGTGTGCTCATCATCTTTTGGAGTGCTCCTTGAGGTAGTGAGCTGCCAATAGAGGCAACCGCAGAGGTCTCACACTATAGCAGCAGAGATCTTAACAAGGAGTCGTAATTGAGATCAAGATCAAGAGAGGATTGCGAGTTACCTAGCCTGCAAAGAGAGAGATCGCGAGAGAGAAATTTTCAAGAGGGAAGCAAGTTGGTGTGTTTCATCCCATGACACATTAGTCTTTTAGAACTTGCTTCTATTGAAATCTATGCGTGCACTATGATCATAACAAAGTTAGATGGAGAGTTGATTTCGAGCATCAGCGTTAGCAGAGAAAATGTACGTTGGAACAAGGAGACATAGGAGACAAGCAATGGTGAGCAATGACAATGATGACTGGAGAAGTGTACAGTGGTGGAGGTTTCACCTCCACCGCCCTTAATGATGAGGCTCTAAGAAATCCTAAATGGCAAGCTCTAATATCATGTGGAAATGAAAAGTGTATTGCATTAGGAGAGAAGATAAAACTACATTTGTTTTATGTAGAGGAGACAAGAAGGAGAGTCCCTTAATGGGCTATACAAACTGGGCCAGATAATATCCTATCACAATATTTATATGCTTTATGAAATGATGAGAATAAGATTTAGAATGAAAGGATAAAATAGAAAGATGAGAGAGATGGAATAAAAGATGAAAGAAGAAGATTTAAAAATCACGAAACCAAGTAATGATGAGAGATTATTTACAGAAAAGAAAATAACTAAATCTAAAAAGGGAAATTAGGTTTACATTATACCTAGAAGGCATTACAAATAAGAAACAAATCTAAATCCTCATACAAAACTTATTTTTATCTCAATCCGAGGCCATGTGATGTTAAAATCATTACGATATTGATCGTTTGCTTAACCTTGCTTACATGAAAATTTTGAATATCAAATAATGTCAAACCTAAGCCTAAGCCTCTTCTTTTTTGTTTTGTAACTTGATGCCAGAAAAGAGCCAAAAAACAAAAAAAAAATAAATAAGAAGAATAATTTTTTATAAGTTAGGGTTAGCAGTTTTATTAGATCAATAATGGAGGGGAGATTTTTTATAAGTTTGGGTGCTAGCAAATGAATGATAGATATTAAATCTATAGGTAACAACCATAACTACCATCCTAGGAGGGGAGAGAATCCCCTAAAGTGATTGGCCCCATAAACACCTTCTACGATAGTAGAGTGACCATTATTTAAGGGGTTAATATCATAAAAAAGTCTGAACTTTATCAAATGTACCAGATATGAGTCCGAACTTTTTTTTTGTCAGATATGAGTCCGAACTTTTCAAAGTGTCCAGATATGAGTCTCAACTTTTTCTTTTCTCATATAAGAAGTCTGAACTTTTCAAAGTGTCCAGACATGAGTCTGAACTTTTTCCAGGAAAAGAGTCCGCTGCTGAGCGTGGACAATGCGGAGAGTCACGTGGGCAGCCGGCTAAGAGTGGGAGACAGCGTGGCAGCCACGTCGTTCCATCCTCGTCAGCAGCCACGGGAGAGAGAGGATAAGTTAGGTTTTGAAGGGGAAAAAGAGAGGAAAGCGAGTACGAAAGGAGAGCGGCGGCGGATCTGGATGGAGGGCGGCGAGAGGAGAGCGGCGGGCCGAGGCGAAGGGGAGGAACCAGCGGCGAGAGGGAGCCCGGGAGAGGTATGTAAAAACCCGCACGTCTCTCGCCGCCGTTCTCTCTCTCCTTCTTTCTTTCTTTCTCTCATTCCGATTCCCCCTTCTCCCTTTCTATCTTTCGATTCCCCCTTCTCACTTTCTCTTTTTCTCTTTTTGTTTCGATTTCGTTCTCTCATGATCTCCCTCTCTCTCGATCTCTCTGTCTCTCTCTCTCGTTCTCTCTGTCTCTCTCTCTCATTCTCTCTCGCTCGTTCTCTCGTTCTCTCTCTCTCTCTCTCTCTCTCTCTTGTTCTCTCAATTATACAATTAAATTAATCTATAGCTAATTTCAATGACAACGGGGGGGTCTTCATTTTAGAGGACCCTTCTCCCGTCTTTTCAAAAAAAAAACAATTATACTTTTCAAAACCCTTTATCTAAGATGAAGCAAGAAACATGCGGCATTGTTGCTGAATAAATGTTACAGCTATGAATCTGTGTAACAAATAGGTTTCAATTAGAAATGAACAACTGATATTAGAATAAACTAAATGAACATAAAACTTATCTTGTTTGGAGATATTACCAGAAGAGTTCTTAATCGTGAAATTGGTGGCGTACGACCCCCGTCGCCACCAAGACACGATACCACGGCGCCGGAGGAGCCCTTTTGCGCGCGCGGATCTATCCGCTTATCTTTATTTCTTTATTTCTTTATTATGAACCTTTTGACCCGCACGTGTTTAAGCGGGTCCTCCCTTATTTCCCTCTTCCTTTTAGGCTTTCAGGTGGGTTCTTCCCTTTTCGGGATCCCATTCGTGAAGCCCTTTCTTTTGTGAACCTTTGTTTTCTATGAGTATTTTGGGTTTTGGGTTGTGGGCCTCAAGTGGGCCCTTTCCCCTCTCGGCCCATTATGCGCTCTATAAGAGGGGAAGGGACCCCCCCACAAAACCTAGCCGTCATTTGAAGAAAGAAAGGAGTGATCTCCCTCTCAAGTGGCTGCTCAAGGAAGGCCGGGGAAGAAGTCCAACCGCCGCCGCCGCCGCCGCCGCCGCCGCGACGACCGCCGCCACTCCTTGCCCCGGCCACGGTTCTTCTCCCCCATCATCGCGACGCCGCCGTCCTCAAGCCGCCGCCGCCGCCGCCTCCTCAGGCCGCCGCCGCCTCCGGACCGCCGCACTGCCATCCCCTCCATCTCCGACAAGCCTCCGGCCATCCTCATCCCACCGGTCATCTTCCTCCCCTGCCGCACAGCCCCTCCACCAACCTCCAGATTTTCCCCTTCCCGATCTTCCCCCTCCCATTGCCACGATCGTCATCCATCCCCACCACGATTTCGTCTTCCCCGATTCCTCCAGCTCCACCGTTCATCCCTCCAGAAAAACCACCCCTTTCCGGCGAGATCTCCTGCCTTCCCCCCCATCATCCTCCGCCGTCCGCTACCTCTGCCAAATCCCACTCCCCCACCAACGGAGACCATCCTCCTCCCCAGCGAGACGACCTTCCCCACGTCTTCCCGTTCCCCCACCTCTCTTCCGCACCTCTCGGATTCCCCCCTCCCAACCTTCCGCTCGCTACCTTCCCGAAACCCCTCCTTCTCCCGCTTTCCCGATTCCCCTCCCTGCCTCACGCGTGACCATCGTTACCCTTCCCGAATCCAACGCCCCGAATTCCCTCCACGCGACGCCAGTTCACTGAGAATCTGCACCATTTCCCCTCACCTTCGCACATTGCCAGCCATCGTCAACGCAGGGCGCTCGCGGCAGTGGGACTCTGTGGGGATTCGACACTCGCCGAATCCCGATCACCTGCCGAATTCCTCTCATCCTTGGCGCCCCACCCTGCCAAAGCTCACGCTGACCCTCCGCCGAATTCCGACGGTCAATTTCCCTCTGACCCACGCTTTTCCCCTCCACCACTTCACCCGTTTTCCGCGTTCGTCACCCGAATTCCTCCAAACCCTCCGTTTTCCCGATTTCCCTCCCACGCACTACTCGCATTCGTGAATTCGCAACCACACGAAATCGAGTCTGTGAATTCCTGGTTTCTCAAAATTCCGAAATCGTGAACTCACTCCCCGCGACCTTCTCGTTTCCCCTGCTCATCCTCCACCCAATTACCGTGTTCTTCCTCCCTTCCTCACCCTTCCGTTCCTTCCTGCACTGCCACCTGCCCTCTCTCTCCATTTTTCCCCTCCTCGCCGCAATTTCCACCCTTCCGCATCACGAAATTTCACTCATCGTGCCATCACCCCATCCTTCGCGCTACTGAGTCGCTCCCGCGATCTCCTCATCTCCTACTTCCTCGGCCATTCCGTTGGTCGGCCCGCCCATGGCCTGATATAGTGATTCCGCGATCGGAATCCAGATCGCGCCCTCCTCCCGGTCGCCAGCTCACCCACCCACCTGCATCCAGGCCTGCATCCGAACCTCCTGGAATCGCAGCCGCACCCCACGCCGGAATTCACCATTTCGTGCGCATACAGGCGCGCTCCGTGCATTCCTCTGCGGCTATCTTGTGTCCCAAGAGCGTCCAACGACCGTCCTGTGCGCGATCCGCACACTCTGGCCTCCCGTGGGCCCACATGCATGCCCTGCCCTGCGTGTATCCTGAGAATCGATCCACCAGCAGGCTCGTCGCTCGTCGCTCGTCGCCCATCGCCCACCGGATGGCAGTGAGCCTGCGCTTCCCCGGCTTCCCGTGCCACGCCTGACGGTGCTCCGAGGGCCAGTGCTCTGCGGTCCGTACGCTATCCGTTTCCCTGCCCACGACGGAGCCACTGTTCGCGGGCGCCTGGCCGCCATCTTGCCCCACCCCGAGACCCTCACTCGACATCCCGCACATCGCTGACCTGGACCTCTTCTACCGTTTGCCCGTGCGGTGCATGAACGATCTTCCCCGTCACGACCGACCGGGCACTCTGCCCCGCAGGTTAGCTTCAACCCCTCTTTCAAGTTAATTACTTTTCGAAGCGTTTCCTTTACTCGTCTCCACCGCCGTCGGACGACGTAGGTAGGATAGTACGATTATAGGTTTGAGACTTCTGATGCGTACGTGAGGTCCGACACTGAGCGTGAGCTGCAGCCTTCGAGCTACTCCACGACGAGCGACTTCCATGCCTTCGGACGTGGACCGAGAGGATCTCACCCTATTCATCATCGCGAGTTTCCCCGGGTCACCCGGAGTCAACCTCGCTGATCGGCACGCCTGCCTGCATTTAGGTTTAGGCTAAAGATCGTATTTCGGGTTTAGGACTCACTTATCCGTAGGTTAGGGTTGACCGGTTATCCTTAGTCATCCTCAAGTTCATTGATCAGGCACGAGGGTTTTCACCACCGCGTCTGGCATCAGAAATCCACTAAGGTATAATTTACTTTCAATAGTTTACAAAAACTCCTCCCAGCATTTCGCATCGCACTTGCATGAACAAACCTTGGATTCTGCGGCCTTGAGATCTCTGGCAAGCAAAGTCGCCTCAGTTCTGGAAATTTGATCGAAAAAGGGACTAAAGCATAAATTAAAATAGATAAGAAACTAAATTTTCAAGAGAAATCAGCGTTGAGAGAGTCGGAGCGTTGAGAGAGAATCAGCATCGTTACCTTTCCAAGCTCCCAGGAGTTCTCCCAAAGTGACCTAATCCTGAAATTGAACAACCAAATGAGAGACAATATAGTTGAAACTAAGATTGGACTAAGCAGAAAATTAAGCAAAAAATTGGGACTAAGCAGAGAAGTGAACGGAGTTTTTGAGAGAGAGAGAGACAGAGAGAACGAGAGATCGAGAGAGAGAGAGAAATCATGAGAGAGGAACGGCGAGAAAAAGGGAGAGAAGGATTCACAAGGGAGTAGGGACAATTGGAAAGAAAGAAAGAAAGAAGAAAATCGAAATAAAGAAGAAAATTGGAAGACAGAGAGGGGCAAGAATCGAAAGAAAGAACGAGAGGAATAGGGAGAAGGAAATGGAAAATTAGAGAGAGATGGAATTACGAAAGAGAGAGCGAGAGAGAGAGACAGAGAGAACGAGAGAGTGAGACAGAGAGAACGAGAGAGAGAGAACGAGAGAGAGAGAGAGAGAACAAGAGAGACAGATAGAGAGAACGAGAGAGAGACAGAGAGAGAACGAGAGAGAGCCAGAGAGATCGAGAGAGAGAGAGAGACAGAGAGAACGAGCGAGAGAGAAGGAGAGAGAGACAGAGAGAACGAGAGAGAGAGACACAGAGAGACGAGAGAGAGAGAGGCAGAGAGAGAACGAGAGAGAGAGACAGAGAGAGAACGATAGAGAGAGACAGAGAGAACGAGAGAGAGAGACAGAGAGAACGAGAGAGAGAGACAAAGAGAACTAGAGAGAGAGACAGAGAGAGAACGAGAGAGAGACGACAGATAGAACGAGAGAGAGAGACAGAGAGAGAACGAGAGAGAGAGAGAAGAGAAAGACAGAGAGAGAACGAGAGAGAGAGAGGCAGAGAGAGAACGAGAGAGAGAGACAGAGAGAGAACGATAGAGAGAGACAGAGAGAACGAGAGAGAGAGAGAAGGAGAGAGAGAGATAGAGAGAGAACGAGAGAGAGAGACAGAGAGAACGAGAGAGAGAGACATAGAGAACGAGAGAGAGAGAGAGACAGAGAGAACGAGAGAGAGACAAAGAGAGAACGAGAGATCGAGAGACAAAGAGAGAGAAATCATGAGAGGAACGGCGAGAAAAAGGGAGAGAAGGATTCACAAGGGGTAGGGAAAATTGGAAAGAAAGAAAGAAAGAAGAAAATCGATAGAAAGAAGAAAATTGGAAGACAGAGAGGGGCGGGAATCAAAAGAAAGAAGGAGAGGAATAGGGAGACGGAAATGGAAAATTAGAGAGAGATGGAATTACGAAAGAGAGAGTGAGAGAGAGAGGGAGAAAGAAATAGAAAGAAATCGAAAGACAGATAGAGCCGTAGAGGGGGGAATAGAAAGAGAGAGAACAAGAGAGAGAGAGAGAACGAGAGAACGAGCGAGAGAGAATGAGAGAGAGAGAGACAGAGAGAACGAGAGAGAGAGACAGAGAGATCGAGAGAGAGCGAGATCATGAGAGAACGAAATCGAAACAAAAAGAGAAAAAGAGAAAGTGAGAAGGGGGAATCGAAAGATAGAAAGGGAGAAGGGGGAATCGGAATGAGAGAAAGAAAGAAAGAAGGAGAGAGAGAACGGCGGCGAGAGACGTGCGGGTTTTACATACCTCTCCGGGCTCCCTCTCGCCGCTGGTTCTCTCCCCTTCGCCTCTGGCCCGCCGCTCTCCTCTCGCCGCCCTCCATCCAGATCCGCCGCCGCTCTCCTTTCGTACTCGCTTTCCTTCTCTCTTTTCCCCTTCAAAACCTAACTTATCCTCTCTCTCTCTCCCGTGGCTGCTGACGAGGATGGAACGACGTGGCTGCCACGTCGTTCCACTCTTAGCCGGCTGCCCACGTGGACTCTCCGCATTGTCCACGTCAGCAGCGGGACTCTTTTTCTCGGAAAAGTTGCGACTCATATCTGGACACTTTGAAAAGTTCAGACTTTTATATGAGAAAAGAAAAGTTGAGACTCATATCTGGACACTTTGAAAAGTTCGGACTCATATCTGACAAAAAAAAAAGTTCGGACTCATATCTGGTACATTTGATAAAGTTCAGACTTTTTTATGATATTAACCCTTATTTAAGAGGTGGTAAGCTTATGACTTTCTAAAAAGGTGGGCTTTTTTATGAATAGAATGACAACCCTCTCTTTAATGAAGATAGATTCTTTCTAAACAAAATAGGAAGATCTAAATTGATTAGTAATAAATAAAAGAGAAGAAAATTAACCTCTTTGATCTTAAAGAATATCTTTAATTACCTTTGACTTGTGAAGAATCATTATTACCATCATTGACTTCCAAGAAAAGAAGATTGACTTGTCTTTTAAAAAGATAGAATAAGTTGACTCCTCTAAGGAGCTAATTAACCAACCTCTTTAAAAGGTAAAACGAGTTGACCAACCTCCTAAAAAGATAAAAAGGTTTGACCAACCTATTAAAAAGATGAAAAAAAATTTTACTAACCTCTTAAAAAAGTGGAAAGGGTTAACAAATCCCTAAAAAGTTGGAAGGCTCATTTTCTTATTCTCTTTCTTAATAATTTCTCCATTCTCAATACACTTCATCTAAGTCCTTACATTCACATAATTTATCAAAATATAAAAATTCTATCATTTTACTTCTAAGAAGTAATGTAAGGTTCATCCCATATTCTATTACAAGACAGTGATATTTTCATCACATTCAACCATAAAGAAATAGATATTCTCAATTTAAAATCTTTATTAGTACCTAAGCATTTTAACTTGAGTTGCAAAAATAATGATAAGGAATTGTTTTTTGGGTGTTTTTGTACAATGACAAGATCTTTCACTACTTGATGAGCTTGATGCGATAGACCCGATTGCTTCACCATCTACAGTAAATAACAGACAGCTTTAATGCAAGCATGAAGCTAAAGTAAACTCAAATAGAATATGGTTGCTATCTAGACAAGCATCAACAGGTCACGTTTATGAGAAAGAGCAACTACTTGGGTATAATCCTTGTGTCTACTTTTCTAGAGAGAGTGCGAGAGGCATCAGTGGTTGACAGACTAAATGGATAAGCAGTTAGAGAGAGATATAACAACATGGATATATCAAGAGAGCACAAGAGAGTGTTAAAAGGAAAAAAAAAAGAATAATACTACTAAGTTCTCATTATTACTCTAATGAGATGAATACCGGGTAGAAAAGCTCCAGAAACGGCTGTTCATCTTTTGAATGATCATTGAATAGTAGGCCCAATGTGGGCAATCTGGAAGTATTGGCAGTTGCCCAAACGGCTGCTTACTGACATAATCCTGGACATCTTCAGCTGCTGCCAACTTCTCCAGATAAAGTCTAAGATCCCCCTCAGGACCTGTCCAAAGAAAAGATTTAAATATTCGGTCATTTGATGTTTTATTTCTTTTTCTGTTGAAATATTCAATCTTGGGAGAACTATTTATCTATCTTTAAGTTTCTCTCTTTAATCTAGGAAGGACGTGATTTTGTTAATTTATCTGATCTGATAGTAATGGTAGAAGGAATAATGGGTAAGGGTATGTTTCAGGAAACATTTTTTTTATTTTTATGCACTTGAAAGTTGGTTAAAATTTATTTTATATCAAGAGAATTGAATTCGTTTGTGAGAAGTATGAGGAAGAGAGATAACACACCCAGAGAAATGTCATCAAGGTCCAGGTAGCTGTAGGGCTTCGGGAATATGGCTGTGTTGGGCTGCATTGATGAAAAATTACATCATTGAAAATAACAGTAACTAAGTCAGCCAAATAGGAATATCGCAACATTGATGCACGGATTGGATGGGGTATGCATAAATATGAATTGATTGGATGAATACTGAGAAGTATGGACAGGAAAATGAGAAAATACAGAAGAAAGGATATGAATGGATATGGATGGATCATTTTCAGATGGGTACAGAGAGACATATCGATTAATGGATGGATGTGAATTGATCAAATGGTTGGACATGGATATGAGTGAATACGAATTGATTGCAAGAACACTGACTCATATGGACAGATGGAGATGAGTAGATACAGATGACTAAATATGAATGATGATAAGGATGGATGCTTATAGACCGGTACTGAGAGACTAATGGACCGGTGAGAAAGGAGGGAGGGAAGATTACAGGATTGCATAGGGCCTTGTACGGGGAGTCATCGATGAGGAGGGTGTTGGAAGGGGAGAAATGGCCTGGCTGCCAGGGAGCACCGGAACTGCTCCATAGTCGACTCAGCTCTTTCAGCACCAGTGGTTTCTGCCTGTTATCCCTTGTCTTGAATCCCGTCGGTGTGCACTTCGCTTGATCCTGTAACCGGACCATCAGATCCATAAGAATATTTATGAATATAGACAGAGCGAAGGAGAAAATGGATCAAATACTTGATTCAGGAAGCAAACTAAAAAGTTAAAAAAAAAAAAATCATAGCCTCACCCAACAGAATAAAAGAATCCGTCTCTTTTCCCCAAAGAGGAAATCAACCATCTGATCCAAATTCTTCCTGCATAAAACAAAAATAAAGGCCCACAACGCCCTGTCTATTGAAGGACAAAGAAGGTACAGTTCAAAAGTATACCATGTTCTTGAGGACCATATGCCAACATCAAATTTGCCAAAGCAGAAGTCAATGAACTCATCGCAGAAGGGTCTCTTAAACACTAGAAATATTAAATTTTAAATGAAATATCACATTTACATGTGGAAGTGACTTTTGATTTAAATATAGAACACTCACCAGACTTTTGTCCAACCTTAATGGGAGCTCTATAAGTGCCAGTTGACCCGGGAACCACATCAACAAGTAAACCATTCAAATCGAGCACAAGCAACTTCTTCTTCTCAGTCAGAACAGAGATTCTGGGTAATAAAATTTCCTCACTTTCAGCGGGAAAAGAAACCATTTTTTTTTTACTATGGTCAATCTTCTCCTGAATCAATGATTTATTCGTGGAGCATATTGCAGCATTTTTTTCACCTCTAGTTTTGATTCCTTCCTCAGAATCATCCATTTCATGTTTATCTAACCCACGGGATTCCTTCTCATTTACTAGCACAATGTTTTCAGCAGGTTTTCTCTCTTTTTGTCGTCTTTCTCTACTTTTCTCTTTTTCCATAGTTGAACCAGCATCATTTTCTCTCTCTACTTCAGTCTTCTTAGATAATATCCCTGTATTTTTTTCACCTTTAGATTCTACTGCTTCCTCAGAGTCATTCATTTCATGTTTCTCTAATCCACTGGATACCTTCTCATTTACCAGCAAAATGTTTTCAGCAGGTTTTCTCTCTTTTTGTCGTCTTTCTCTACTTTTCTCTTTTTCAACAGTTGAACCAGCATCATTTTCTCTCTCTACTTCAGTCTTCTTAGATAATATTCCTGTATTTTTTTCTCCTTTAGATTCTACTGCTTCCCCAGAGTCATTCATTTCATGTTTCTCTAATCCACTGGATTCCTTCTCATTTACCAGCACAATGTTTTCAGCAGGTTTTCTCCCTTTTTGTCGTCTTTCTCTACTTTTCTCTTTTTCCACGGGTGAACCAGCATCTTTTTCTCTCTCTACTTCAGTCTTCTTAGATAATATTCCTGTATTTTTTTCACCTGTAGATTCTAGTGCTTCCTCAGAATCATTCATTTCATGTTTCTCTAATCCACTGGACTCCTTCCCATTTACCAGCACTCTGTTTATGGCAGGTTTTCTCCCTTTTTGTCGTCTTTCTCTACTTTTCTCTTTTTCCATAGTTGAACCAGCATCATTTTCTCTCTCTACTTCAGTCTTCTTTGATAATATTCCTGTATTTTTTTTACCTGTAGATTCTACTGCTTCCTCAAAATCATTCATTTCATGTTTCTCTAATCCACTGGATTCCTTCTCATTTACCAACACTCTGTTTATGGCAGGTTTTCTCCCTTTTTGTCGTCTTTCTCTACTTTTCTCTTTTTCCATAGTTGAACCAGCATCATTTTCTCTCTCTACTTCAGTCTTCTTAGATAATATCCCCGTATTTTTTTCACCTTTAGATTCTACTGCTTCCTCAGAGTCATTCATTTCATGTTTCTCTAACCTACTGGACTCCTCATTTACCAGCACAATGTGTTCAGCAGGCTTTCTCCCTTTTTGTCGTCTTTCTCTACTTTTCTCTTTTTCCATAATTAAACCAGCTTCATTTTCTCTCCCTACTTTGGTCTTCTTAGAGCATATCCCAGTATGTTTTTCACCTTTTGATTCAACTGCATCCTCAGTATCGTTCATTTCATGTTTCTCTAACCCATTGGATTCCTTCTCATTTACCAGCACAATGTTTTCAGCAGGTTTTCTCCCTTTTTGTCGTCTTTCTCTACTTTTCCCTTTTTCCATAGTTGAATCAGCATCATTTTCTCTCTCTACTTCAGTCTTCTTAAAGCATATCTCTGTATTTTTTTCACCTTTACACTTGATTGCTTCCTCAGAATCCTTCATTTCATGATTCTCTAACACACTGGATTCCTTCTCATTTACCAGCACTCTGTTTATGGCAGGTTTTCTCCCTTTTTTTCGTCTGTCTCTATTTTCCTCTTTTTCCACAATTGAACCAACATCATTTTCTCTCTCTACTTCGGTTTTCTGCAGCATCAATGATCCAATCTGCTGGCATATCCCTGTACCTTTTTCACCTCTAGCTTCAATTGACTCCTCAGATTCATTCGTTTCAGGTTTCTTTAACCCACCGGATTCCGTTTCATTTTCAAGTGAAACATTGTCAGTAGGTTTTCTCCTTATTTGTTGCCTTTTTTCACTTTTCTTTTTTTGCATACTCAAATCAACATCTATTTCTCTCTCTACTTTAGTCTTCTTCTGCATCAATGATTCACCTATAGTTTCAATGGCCTCCTCAGAATCAATCTTTCCATTTCTTTCTAACTGACTGGATTTCTTCTCATTTATGAGTGGAATGTTTTCAGTGGGTTTTCTGCATTTTTTTTGGTGTTCTCTACTTTTCTCTTTTTCCTTGCTTGCATTGGCATCATTTTCTCTCTCTGATTCAGTTTTCTTCTGAATCAACGACCCAATCTTAGAGCTTATCCCTGTGATTTTCTCACCTCTACTTTCAATTGTTTCTGCAGAATCCTTCATTTTGTATTTCTCGAACCCACTGGATTCCTTTTCATGTATGAGTGAAATGTTTTCGGAGGGTTTTCTCCTTTTTCGCCGCTTTTCTTTACCTACCTCTTTTTCCATACTACAATCAGCAGCATTTACTCTGTCTAGTGGCAAAGGCTGATCTCCCTGGGTACCAGTTTCCAAGTGATCAAGATCTGGTTTTTCTTTTATCTTTTTTGTTTCATAAATCGAGGAAACCTCAGGGTACGGTTTACTTTTTTCCTTGAAGATAAGCTCAACTTTCAAAGAACCAGTAGTTTCCTTTCTCTCACTATAAATAGTATCGTGTACTTCGTTGTCAATCTGCAGGTTCTCGGCTTTTGATCTCCTCTTCTTTGTTTTTCTGTCGCTCTTCGTATTATTCCTCTCAATATCTCCTAAAACAGGTAAATATGTGATGCATGGCTGTGAGACTTCCTGAATTATAACATGTTCTCTACACAAACCTACCTCTATGTGAATTCCCAGCTGATTTCTCTTCACCTGTAATTTTCAAAGATATGTTGTTCTTCAATTTCCAGAGAAAACATCTTTCAGAAACTTAACTTTTGATTGATATTCGAAGAAAAACCTTGAACTCCATAAGAATCATGATCATTTGGATATAATTTCTGGTTTTTGGGAGGTGGCCCAAGATCTTTGACTTTTATTTTAGAATTCTTTTCTTTTTCCACTTTTCAAAAAAAAATCATTTGGACTTTATTCTATGGAAAGTATACAAAAAAATAATAAAAATTAAGTTTAAATGTTAACTTGTCCGGAAATATGTAATCATGCGCATGTTAAAGGGATTCAAACCATGAGGTCATAATTTAAAAAACTTTCTTCCCAGACAATAATCAGAAAAAGATTCAAACCATGAGGTCATAAGTTTGATTGATTTTTAAAGAGCAACCTAGAATTCTGTCAGAGCCATGATTATTTGGATGAGATTTCTGTCTCTGGAATGTGAGACTAGATATTTGACTTTCTTTCTACGCTTGTTCCCTTGTTCCATTTCTGAAGAACAAATGATTTGGATGTCATTTCCTTGAAAAGCACGAGGTAATAAAAATATATATCTGATCTTAGAAATCACTCAACAGCAAACATAAAATGCTGCATATGGTAAATCAATTCAAACCTCGAGGTCATAAATAGATTTGTTTTCATTCCCAGATATAAGACTTCCATAAAAAAATCAGTGATTGATTTTACCTTGAATTATGTCAGAGTCATGATCCTTTGGTCGCCATTCCTGTTCCTTGGGTTGAGTCCTGAGATCTTTGGCTTTCTTTCCACACTTCTTCCCTTCCACTTCTCAAGAACAAACAGCTGGAATGTTATTTCTAAGAAAATCATAAGGAAATATGAAAATAGTCATTTTGAATGGTCACCAACAGCAAGCATCAAATACTGCACATTAATCAATTCAAACCATGAGGTCACACAAATAAAGAAGTCATGGAAATGATATTATATTTTAAATTCTAAACCTCAGACCCTAAAATCTAGCAAGACACTTAAATGAAATTATTGACCAAAATCGAAAAACCTAAACCCTAATAATAAGTCTTAATCCCTCGTCAAAAAATTAATCCCTAACCATAAACCTTAAACCGAAAAACTCACTTTCACATGATAAAATGGGCACCACTTCAACTTTTCCTAAAAAATCATATAAATCTACATAGATCATTCAAATAGTTTCAACTAACAAAAAAAGTAATTTACGAGATTGATCAGCAGAAATCACTACTACTGGAAAATAAACAAAGTTTTTCAAACTCTTAAGTTAATCAGACGTATTGAAAAAATGAAAGAGGCTCAAGTGCTTGTAATTTGATTCAACAGAGTACCTCTATTGACCTTAAACTACCAAACCTACTGCTGGTTAATAAATTTTTCATACTCAAATTTTTTGTTAAATATCTTAAATTTGTAGCTTTCCAGAGACAATAAAGATAAAACATAAAATTAAAAATTCAATAACCCGGTTGAAATAAAATCCCTTTTGTACTGAACGTTTCTTACTCCTAATTTATAATTAGTAAATTCTGTATTTTTATCCACAGAAGGTGAGTAACGTCCATAGGTTTGAACCCTATCAAATCCAATTAATAAATCTAGTCTGATATATAACATATGGTAGAATAACTCCGTAATAAGTGATTGAAAGAGCCAAATCCACGTAAAATGAATTCTGAATAAAAAAATCAATGAATCAAACTAGATTCATCAAAATTCATCAAGTAATATTCCAGATTTTAATTTAATTGGGTTTAAAAAACTGGAAACCTTCAATCCCAAGTTTCTGACCTCATTTTCCAGCCCTATCATAAAAATTTACGACAAGGTATTTCACGCATCTTTCCTATTCAGACAGTAATCTTGATCTGCAAAGCTAAGTCAGCCAAGATTTGAAGCATGTCATCTAAAGTAAACATCAAATTGATATCTACCAGACAATAGTTTGAGCTAAAGTTTCCAAATTAAACAATAAATTAAAAAAATTAAAGACCAAAACAGGATACTTCAAAAGCAATGTCTGAGAAAAAGAAGACTGATCACACGAAAAAGACTCAAAAAATTCCCAAGTTATCTATAAGCCAGATAAGACCTTCTAGAGAAAGAAGATCATTGTAACTGAAAGTCATCACGTTGTAACAGAACGTTTCAGCTGCTCTTAAAAAAACAAATATTCAATAGAAATAAGCATTCATTTTCAGCGATCAAACCTTGAGGAGAAGAGTTAGACATCATCATAACCGTTCTTTCTAGCGCTGCTCTTCTTACCGCTGCTGCCGCTGCGCCGTTGAGTGGGTTTACTCGATTTGCATCAGAGGCCCGGCATTTCAAAATTCTCGTGACAAGATAGTTAACGAGATCAACCTTGGTGAACCAAAAACTATCTTCCACGTCAGTTGGCGGCAGGCAGCGTTGTGCCCTAGTGATGATAATGGGCCCAAACCTCGGCCCAATTTCTTTCAGGACAGAGGCTCGCTCATCCAATCTTTTTTCAGGGGCGCGTATGCATTAGATAAGTGGAGTGAGAGGCCAAAAATCAAACGTAGCCAAGGAAATAGTCAGAGTACTTTGCTGCTGAATTTTCATTATCTATGCAAAATTTTCTTCGAGTTGCTCCAATGATTATGGGTCATTCATAACTGAATATATTGTCTCTAACTATGCCATTAGGGAAATATCCGGTGAGATATTTATGAAATATCTAGATTGAACCATTTAAAGTTCTCTAAATCCCTCTAATAATTCAATTGATATTAATCATTTTCAAAAATCACACAAAATGATGGTAATTTCACATAAAAATTATGAATAAGGTATAACTTTGCTTCAAAATATCTCAAATTCAAAAAAAAGGAATTCAATGACACTCGATGGCATGGGTAAGATGTGTATTTTTATGAGATTGAATGAGTGTTAGACTTCTATTTCACTAATAGTTCATGCTTTAAAAATAATTTCAACCATAGAAAAGGATTATTATGATGGTATTTCACTAGGATTTATAAGTTTTATAGAAACATTGATTTACATTTATATTTCATGAGTTCGTAAGTTATTAAATGATCCTTGAACAATTTTATATAGTTTCCTTAATTTATGTACTTTTGTAGTTCCATTTAGATATTTTTATCAATATACATAATTTATAATATCTTCCCATAATAGAATTCATTTTCTAAAATATTTTCCATCACTTACTACTATTGCCTATTTTCCAGATAAATTGATGAGGAAATCTACATGCAGATTACTAATGATAAGGGATCACTAAATTACTCAATTCAATAAATATGAATGTATTTAAACAAATAAATATTTACCTAGAAGTATCATCAAACCTAGAAAAAATTTTAACATAACTTCTTTCACTATGTGAAATTAAGCTCCAAACTCTACCAAGTTCATGAGATTTGGAGCATTTTAGATGTCGGATCCACTTTAAATGACAAAAATTGATTGATAAACATCCAATTGGATCTGATCAAGATTAAAAGGGCTGAAGTTATGTCACATTTTATGTTGTTTTTTATTCGTCGCAACATAAGAAAGAGGCTAAAATCAACATCTATTGTCCAATTGATCTTCATCAAAGTCTGAAGCTCCTAGAAGTAAGGCAAAATCATCAAGAGTCATTCATTTCTTGGAACTTGATTAGATGCTCTAGGATGCACACATGACGTGTACTAATTGGTCACACAAAAAAGGACAAAATTTTCTGCTATCCAATCACATGGACCAAGTCCATGGGATTGAACATCTCTAATGGGCATCACCAATCGAAGCGCTTCGATGCTATCATGTGTCCTACAAAAAGAATATATTTTTAGTCTCACAATGAAAACATATGTTTTAAGAAAAGTATAATATCAAGGGTAATTATAGGCATTTGATAGGCACATTGTGCATAATGACTCTATTAATCACTAATACTCCCTTAGCTGTGCCACGTAGGCACTACTTGTATGAAATGTGGTATAGTCCAATCGTGCCACGTGTGCACGTTGTCACCTTGGCCTGCCACATTAGTCACAAAAATGAAAACCTTTTTTATTTCAGCCTTGAAATAAATCTTAAAATTTTCAAAAACATCAAAGAAAATTCAAGAAAATTCCTTGACATTTAAATGCTCATCTTTTTATAGGAAACTCAGTTTGATGAAAAAATTTCACCATTTTGATCCTCGTCAAATCCTCTTTCTTTCTAGATCACTTGTAATTCAGAATATGAATAGATAAATAGTCATAAATTTTGTTTAATACACTTTTTCGTCTTCTCACCTTGATATATTTCATTCTTCGCTTAAGACCTAAGAAAATGAAAAATCATGAAAACTTTGTTAATTCGTTTGCATTTAAAAGGACAAACACATATGCATCAAATTAAACATAAAATAGAGCAACGTAATCCTATGAACGAAATTACGTGATGAATGCAAAAAAATCATTAAAACAAGATAGCATGCATTATATGATGCGTATTATGCCCTAAAAATTCTAAAGAATCATATATTTGTGAGTACAAAATTTATGTTATCAAAGACTCATAGTGTTTTCTTCATTTCTAAAGTTTTTTTGTCTTGAATGAAGTATTTTAAGGTCAAAACACATGGTTGTGAAAAGTTAAGCATTATGAAGTTAATTGCATTTGAACATATCAAGCTTTGTCATGTCGTCATCTTGCTTGCATTATGAAGAACGTGAAAAATCCTTTATTACATTTTCATGTGTGTTTTTATGTGTCAATGCATTTTGACAACTTCAAAGAGTTTTTGAGCAAACACTTCAAATTGTAATTAAATCATGATTCAAAATTTAACAAGTTTCTACATAGATTTTAGATTTTTATAGTGGAAACTAAAATGCTTTATTATTTTGTACTTCAAAGTGAGTTAGAATATGGTCTACTCTCTTTTGTGCATTCTCTCTCAAAAAAATTTTGAAACAATTTGTCCCTCTAGAACTCATTTCTTCTCCACTCTAATACAATTTCATTCTTGGCGATGCAAGACTAAGGCATATTTTCTTTAACGCTTTCCATTTCTCTTTACGTTGTAGAGGAACATAAATATTTATAGAATAAATTTATTCCAGAAGATTGTGAAATGCTGATCTGAATTGACTTTACATTCATTGTCATTACTTGGTGATACAAGACTAAGGCATATTTTCTTTGACGCTTTCCATTTCTCTTTACGTTGTAAAGGAACATAAATATTTATAGAACCAATTTATTCCAGAAGATTGTAAAATGCTGATCTGAATCGACTTTACATTCATTGTCATTACTTGCACTGTTTTCTTGTGATTTCTTGATTTGAATGAATTATAATATATGTCGCCAAGTCTGCCACAATATCATTGGTCATTTTTTTAGTCTCCCAGTAACAAACAAAGACAAGGAGCTCCCTCATAAAATCCCCATTGTGATCATCTCTAATTCCCCAAGTACATGTCACATGTAAAAAGCATTGAGATGCTTGTTGACTTTTTTGATGAATTTTAGCATTTTTCAAATTCAACATTTTGTGGTTTCCAAATCCCAAAATTTTTTGTAGATTTATGTGCCTAGGGTTGCTTAGTCATCAATAGTGATAGACAGGGCGAATATGCACAATCGTTGAAAACACACGGACTCGTATCAAAATAATTTCCAATCTTACCAATTTAATATTAAAATCACAAATTCAAAAGTGTAATGGTGAATAAGGGTCAAATCTACATAAAATTAAGGTATTCTATTAGATACTCTTCAAATTCGATCAAAATCAAACAAGGAATTGAGGTAAGAAATAAAATATTTTGGAAGATTTAGAAAGATAATTCCAAGACGAATCCATGGAATCAAAAATCACTAGATTTGGATAAGAATTCGCGGAGAAATCAAGGAGCAAAAATTAGATAGAAAATCGTTCGTGAGGATAGAAAAAACTGAAAATAAATCTAAAATTAACCTAATCTACAATTCTAAATTGAAAGATAATGATACAAGATGAAAGACTAGGAGAAAAACACATAAGCTAACCCAAAGTCGCGCTCGGAATGATCCAATTGATTGTTCGATCAAGGGCTTTTCATTCTGCAATTTCGAAGACAAAATTCGGCATTCAAGAGGCAATTTCTTCCTATTCTTTCAAAAAAAAATTATTTCAAGCACTCCATGCACGCAGAAATCGATCTAGAAGAAGAAGAAATCAAGAGATTGAAGGATTGAGATATCTAAATAGTTTGATAGCTCGAAACATCCAATAATATATTTTTTGTCAAATAACATGTGTATAAATAGGCAAATTTGGGTGTAGCCGTTCGATTTGGCGTTTCATCTTTGATTAACGGCTGAAATGAAACGCCAGGATGCGAATTGTAATCCTTAAGTCACATTCATCTGATTCGAAATGGAGCGCCAAGATGAAGGCCTGTACTCGCATGAAGTTTGATCAACATGTAACATCTGTCGTTCGATCTTCATCAAATGCTTGAGATGTCGCCGCGCATAGACTGAAGTGCATCGGGCGTATTTCATCTCAGCCGTTATAACTCCTCAGTGTGTCGCATACCCCCTCACTTAAGTGAAGATTGACGGGTTCGATTAAGTACGCAAATCGAATGCTCCCCGTCACGTCACGTCACTTGCACATAAAAATAAAGAAAAATAGTCTCACATGGCATAAATTTAAGCAAACTATCGTGTATATAAAAACTCTATATCCGGAAGAGGATGCTTAACCCACTAATCATACATGCACGTGTGCGCGCATACATGCACACACATACGTCACGACGTGGCGACACGTTATTGCCCAGCCACACTAGTTGTCACGTCAGTGCACGGTATAAAATTGATTTTTTTATTTTAAAAATCCAAATAAATCTAAAATAAATTCATAAAAATTTATAAAAAATTCTAGAAAAATCCATAAAAATTAGAAAATTCATAACTTTCAAAATACAACATTGAATTAATCCAAATTTGTTTTGTTGGATCAGAAATTAAATAATCTATCCTTTAAAATTTTAAATTTAATAAATAACAAGTGAATAAATTTATATTTCAAAAATACACTCATTTTTCTTAAAAAATAAAACTTAAAAAATTAAATGAGTGTATAAAAATATTTTCTCTTATTATTTAACATTAAAACCTAATTATAATCTCAAATATAGATGGGAATAATCTACTCAAAAATAAATTATTTAATTATGCATAATTATCCATAAAATAATACACTTTGAGATTATAACTTTAAAATGCAAAAAATGATAGATATGGACTCAAAATATGAGAACATGCATAAGAATGGACTTTTTTATGCACTACTTTGCATTAATAATCACATAATTACATGTATAAATTGAATGTTATCAATGACACAAGGAAATGGGAGATTGGTGGGTCAAGGTCAAAGAAAGCATCCATCTAAGGGAGTGAGAATGTGGGTGATTCTCTTGTTGAAAGATCTCAGTGGGATTTCATGAATTTTTTTAAGATGAATTATTTACTAGTCATCCTTTTTTTTGTACATGAGTGCCTAATGCAAGACAGAAAATGTAGTTGTGTGGATGAGAGCTCGAAGATTGAGTCAACATAACAGTTGAGCCAATGGTAGCAACTTGAGTATAGCGCTTTATTGATAACATGCTAATTAGACATGATTATACATGATTATTTATGCATATTAGGGCATAAAAGATTCCATTCCTATGCATGTTATCATATTTATGAGTGTTTATCTATCATTCAATAAATAAATCATTATAATCTAAAAATCAATTATTTTAGGGTTGATTATTATGAATTAAAGATAAATAATTTCATAACCCATCTTTAATTGAGATTATAATTAGTTTTTAAAGTTAAATAATGAGAGAAATCATTTTATATATATTCATTTCATTTTCTAAGTTTTAAAATCTTAAAGAGATAAATGTATTTTTAAAATAGAAATAAAATCTCTTGTTATTTATAAATTTGTTTTTTTAGAATGATAGATAATTTAATTTCTGATCAAATGAAACAAATTTAGATTAATTTGGAGTTATATTTTGAAAGTTATGAATTTTCTAGTTTCTAGGGATTTTTCTGAATTTTCAATCAAATTTTCAGGATTTTTTGGAATTAAAAATCGAATTTTCTAATTCAAAATTGAATTTTTAGAATTTTTGTAAGTGCACAGGTCACATGGCGCAATCTGGAGCGTCCCATCAATCGCGATCGATGATCAAAGGTGGGAGATGACGTGGTTTTCCGATCGTGCGATTAAATTGCGATCGTCGATCTTCGATTAAGACGCGGGGTACGTGGCGCGATTGGATTCGTCAGTGAATAATTTAAAACGATTTAATCTCAACAGTTGTTCAAAGGAGTTATAACAACTGAGATTAAAACCGACAACAAATACATATGAGCATCCCATCAACATCCAACGGTGGGCGTTTGATGTGTTATTTATAACGCATGCGACGTGGCATCATCTCAGTGGTCCATTGATAACATGCTAAATAGATATGATAAAACATCATGATTGATGCATATTAAGGCATAAATGATTTCATTTCCATGCATGTTATCATATTTATGAGTATTTTTCTATCATTCCATGAAAAAGTCATTATAATCTCAAAAATACTTTAAATTAGGGTTAAATATGATGATTTAAAGATAAATAATTGTATAACCCATCTTTACTTGAGATTGTAGATGTTTTTAAAGTTAAAATAATGAGAGAAATCATTTTATAGACATTTATTTACATTTTCTTAAATTAAAATCTTTAAAGAATAAATATATTTTTGAAATAGAAATTAAACTCTCATTATTTATTAATTTTGACTTTTTAGAATGATAGATAATTAAATTTCAGATCAAATGAAAGAAATTTGGATTAATTTGGAGTTATCTTTTGAAAGTGATGAATTTTCTAATTTTTGGGACTTTTTCAGATTTTTTCTGAATTTATTTTCGATTTTTAATGTTAAAAACTAATTAAAAACGGCAAAAAAGGGGGTTTATTTTCACGCGGGACCCACGTGGATGCGACGTGGCACTGGGGCCACGTTGCAAAGCCACGTGGACCCACGCGAGCACCTGCGTGGCGCGATGTGACACGTACATATATAAATATATATCTTATTACTTAGGGTTATAGTACATATAAGCATTCCGTAGTCAGAATTTAAGCTAACCCGTATATTTCATGCACCTTATAAACCCGATAGATTCATTTAATTTTATCCTTGTGGGACTAATTAACTCTTTTTTTAAGTGTGCAGGACACCTAGCTAACCGCGATGCGTTGGATTAGAAGGAACGCGGATCGTCGCACGTGGATCGTGTGGACTCGCAGTCCACCGGATCCATCAAACGCACGTGGCGTAAATAAGGAGTTATAACGGTTGTGATTTAACGCGCGGGATGGCATCCAGAGTGTCGGATCGCGATCCAACGGTGGAGAGATGATTTATAATGCAAACTGATGAGCTTCATTCAAGCGCTTCATCAAAGATCAGACGACCATGATTTGACGGTAACGGTTCACGATGGACCGTTTCATCAGAGCCCTTAATCAAAACGATCGGACGGTTACGCCCAAAATCTGTATAAATAGAGATGTTCTTCTGATTTCTAAAGCATTCGAGAGCAAATCAATCCAATTGATCTGTTTAGACACCAATACTCTTGAATCTCTCGATCCCATCCTCTTCTACACACAATTCTACATCTACGGAGGGTTTGAGATCGAGATTTGGCTAAGTATAGAGGGAGAAATCGACGCTTGAATCTCCACATCGCGGTTTCTTTGGATTTTCAATTATCCACGATTAATCGAGCTAGTCCAATCGCTATTTGGGGTTACTGGAGGCAGTTTTTTCTAATCTATCATCCATTAATGTCTAATTTCAATTTAGATTATGAATTTAAGTTCAATTTTTGTTTAATTTTCCTCAAAATCATGATTTTAAGTTTCAGAAATATCTCCCTACTTCGATCTTCAATTTCTCCGCGAAATCAAATTCAAATTCCATGATTTTTGATTCCGTGGAAACGATTTGAAGTTCTCTTTCATAATTTACAATTTTCCCCAATTTCTATCATCAATTTATCGTCTGATTTGATCAAATACGAAGAGATCATCATAAATTTCCTTATTTCCCTGTGGATTCGACCCTTATTTACCATTATACCCCTCAATTCGAATTAATTTCATCAAACTGCTAAGTTTGGACTTTGTTTTGACAAGAGACCGTGGGAAATTGACGACCTCACGGTCTTCGCTTGTCAAATAGCGTCGTTGCCGGGGACTTAAGGCAAATTTTTTATCAATCTTGTCAATTTTGACTTGGTCAACTTGGATTTTTCTCTTAATTTCTTGAAATTCACGAAATTCAATCGTATATTGAGTGATCCGAAGTAGAAATCAGTCTTCGAGATCCTTAATTCGATACGAATAAGTGATTTCGCCCCTTTTCTAAGGATTACGGGAGATCACTTCTTCAAAATCGCATTAAGAATGCGTCACTCTCACGTATAGCGACATTCAAGTACGATTGATTTCAATCTTTAATATTTTATAAGAATTTATAAGTTAATATCCATCTAAAATATCCGAGATACTCTTCATGATATGACCGACAGCCTCGAGAGTACGAAATAACCCCTTAGAGATAGACCTTTTCGAGCGATCCTCGCAATCCCCCGACACTACCGAGACCGATTCAAACGTAGATCCAACCAAACCAGTAGAAATGGCCCGGAACAACAAGGGAAATGCCAGGAAACGCCTTAGTGACAATGCTAGACCCGTCCTCCAGCGACCCGTCACAAAAATTCACTCACCCCTAACTAGAGGGGCAAATTTTAGAATTGATTCCGATGAAGATGAAACTCTTTCCCGCTACGCTTAGAGACCAAGCGAAAGATTGGTTTTTGAAATTCGAGAAAGAATTCACGAGCTGGACCGAGATGGAGGAAGAATTCCTTAGAAAATACTATTCCGTAGGGAAAACCACATCTGTCCGAAAAGCCATCCGCGAGTTTACCCAAAGCTCGAGTGAAACCTTCCACAAGGCCTAGGAGCGATTTCCTTACGAGGGAGTGTCCACACCATGGATTGTCTAACCATGAACTAACGCAAATATTTTATGACGGGTTAGGCCCGCAAGATAAATATCTTTTGGATGCAGCAAATGGCAGCACCTTTATGAGCAAGTACGAAGACGACGCAAACTCATTGAGACGGTGACGGAAAATAGCCACCATAATGCGGCGAAACCATTTGGAAGAGGTGCAATGCCAAAGACGATCGACGCCAAATCAGCAGAGACGGGGATGCCTCTTGAGAGAATCGACAAAATGCCGAAAGTCCAGAATTTACTACTGGACCAACTTAACATCCGCAACGGTTTCGAAGGACTTGCCCCCATCTCTCAAGAAGCGTCACCATGTGCAACTTGCTCAAGATTCGACCATGTCGAATTAGATTGCCCCGTGATGGCAATTCAAGGGCAAAACACATTTAGACAAGGTCCATCGGGAGGACCGACTCAACGGGGATGACCAAATTTTCCAGGTACATACCCTAACTACTATAATACCCCTGTTTTTAACAACTCTTCACAGAATAATGGATTTTGGAGGAACAACGATCAAACCTATCCTCCACCATACAACGATCACCAACAACAAAATTACCCTAATCAAAAACAGTCGTCGTTCGTCCCACCGACTCAACCGCAAGCCTTCACGCAAGCTCCATGCCAGACCGCGCCGGCATCCGACCCGATCCTCGGCGCTATCTCGCAATTAATGGAGCAAATGACGAGGATAAACTCACGCGTGGACGAGATTCAAGACCTCGTCAAGACGAACGTCTAACCGACGACTAATAAAAAGGGTAAGCAAGTAACATTTACTGACTAATTACCCTCGCAGGCCACGACAAACCCAAGGAATCAAGGGGCCTCATTGAGCCAGACACATAATATAAACCATGTACATGTCGACGAGGAAGCCGTGGAAACAGCATTGGTCATATCAAGCCTTCGGAGTGGAAAAGCCCTACCGGATCCATACAAGGATCATCCAATCCACCAAGGCTCAAGTGAAGAAATAGAAACGCCAATTATCGTCGAGCAAGACAGTAAGAATAGGTTACGGCTAAACCTAACCCCAACAAATACAATCCCCATGTGCCTTATCCTCAAGCCCTTAATAGACCCAAAGCCAAGAATAGTGAAATCGAAGACAATCTACTAGACGCCTTTAAAAAGGTAACCATAACCATTCCTTTGATAGATGACATCAAACATATCCCTTCATATGCTAAATTTCTTAAAGATATATGTACTCCCCATAGAAACCCTAAAAGGATCCAACTCAGTGAGACGGTGAGCTCCATCATGATGAATGCCTTACCGATTAAAAAGAGAGATCCGGGAGCACCCATGATTATGAGTGAGATAGGATAAATGTCCTTCACTAGATCCCTTCTAGATACCGGAGCTAGTATTAATATCCTCCCTAAAGCTGTATTTGATCGTCATCAAATTGGGAAGCTACAACCTTTCCTAGTAGAGCTATGCTTAGCCGATGGATCAGTTAGGAAGCCTAATGGATTAGTAGAAGATGTCATCGTGATAATAGAGGACTGTTATTTCCCGGTAGACTTCCTAGTGGTTGACATGAAAATGACTAAGGAGCTGAGCCAAGCCCTGATCATCTTATGACGACCCTTCCTAGCTACCGCAAAAGCGGTTACTTAGTGGGGGAAAGGAGAAGTATTTCTCAAGGTGGGAGAGCATACCGTGAATGTCGACATCAACAAGCTTATGAAATACCATTCACAAGCTTCCAAAAACTTGGGCACCATCGACTTCGCCGACGATCATGATATTGATGCCTGCGTTGAAGAAGTAATGATGATCGACGAGGAAGCAAGATTTGAGGAGCTACCAATGGACAAGCCTTCCTTGAACCTCAAAGCTCTCCCATCAACACTCAAGTACGCCTTCCTTGATGAAGAGAAAGCAAAGCCGGTGATCATTTCGTCCACGCTGGATATTAAGCAGGAGGAAAAATTACTGGAAGTTTTAAGGAAAAATGAAGAAGCAATCGGATGGACCTTGACGGACCTAAAAGGGTTGGACCCTTCACTATGCACTCATCTCATCTTCCTAGAGGATGAGTCAAGACCCTTCAGGGAAGCCTAGAGATGACTCAACCCGATGGTATGGGTGGTCGTGAAAGAAGAAATTCTTAAATAGCTAAATGCAGAAATAATCTACACCATTGCCGATAGCCAATGGGTGAGTCCGATACACCTTGTTCCGAAGAAAGCCGGAGTAGTGGTCACGACGAACGAGAAAGGTGAGGAAATCCAGACACGCCTTCCGACGAAATGGAGAGTTTGCATCGACTACCGGAAGCTGAACTCCGCAACCAAGAAGGACCACTTCCTACTCCCGTTCATCGACCAAATCCTGGGCCGACTAGCAGGATCAAGTTACTTCTGCTTCCTCGACGAATATTCTGTTTCCAGAATTTTGATGAATAATCTTGATTCGATGACTAAATTGGATCAATTCGAGCGCAATCTTGGGTTAGGAATCGTGTTTCATCCTAATCTATTTTCATATAGCCTTATATTTCATTTTCGAATCATAATTTGAGTCAATTTCAATTTCAATTTTTCGTTATTTTACTTTTCAAACATTTCTCCCATGTTCATTCAATGATTTCTCCGTGAAATCAGATCCAAATAGAGTGATTTTTTATTCCATGGATTCATATTTGAGTCCTCTTTCCAAAAAATATCAAATTGCATAATTTCTATCCACTTTTCATCATCCGATTTGATCAAATTCAAAAAGATCTCTCAAAATTCCCTTAATTTCATGTGGATTCAACCCTTATTCACCACTATACCTTTCAATTCATGATTATTTCTTGAAATTGGTGAGTTTGGATATTATTTTGACTCTTGGCCATGTGTTTTCAATGACCTCATGATCTCGATTCATCAACTACCATCCGTTGGCATGTCACTCATCAAGTTCATCCAATCCCATCATCATTCCATTTCTGATATCCATTAGTGATACCATCATCTATCACTAGCTATCGAACATCATATACTAGATCGTGACGAGTGTTGTTTTAGATGGCGGATTTCATGACGACAATGTGGGTGATTGATAACATGCATATTTAACTTTTTTTCCTATCATATTAAACTAATATTCACGCTTATCTTATGTAATTATGATTCATGTTATCATAGTTTATGAATTTTCTCCATTGGTATACCATTTTACTAAAGTTCATATTTTTATATTATTTAAGGTTAATTATGTGTTTTAGTGATGTTTGATCTTTTTCAAGGTTAAATAATTGGAAATTAACCACTGTATTTGATTTATTTTATCTTAAGTAGATGATTAAAAGAATAGATGACAAGAAGAGAATGATGGGAGGATTCAAAATAGAATTCTTAAGGGTTTATTTAATATTATTATGCATTCATCCTAATTTCTTGTTTAGATTTATATTTTAGGTGGCATAAAAATGAAGAAATTTATAATCCAACGGAGAAAATTTGAGTCAAAAACAAGTTATATAAATGAAGATATGAATTTCTGAATTTTATAGATTTTTATGGATTTTATTTTTGATTTTTTCAAGTATTTTCAGATTTTTAAAAGCTTAAAAAATCGCACGAAGGGGTTTAATGTCACGGAACCCACGCAAAGCTGATGTGGTGTGATGCCGACACTTGGCGGAGCCACGCGAGCCCATGTGGATGCCTACGTGGCGTGTTCAGACAATTGGGCTGGCATTTGATGGGCCCATGGGTATAGTGGGCCCAGTTTAGATAGGGGGCGTACTTGGCCCATTTGGGCGATGCAAAGGTTTATATGCCTTCGACATTATATACCCATTAATTCCTCTTACTTTCTTCCTTGTGGGACTAAGTTTCGTCTAAATCATGATTTGTAGGCGACGTTTCGAAGCATGTGCATCGGATCAAAACGCACAGATTGACCCGCGTTGATTTCGTGGACTTTGGTCCACTAGATCCTCATCAAAAGCACGTGTATAATCGTCAGCCATCGATCACTTAAGTGACATCGGAGGGTCGTGACTTAATCACACAGCAAGTAATAGAGCGATAGGTGGCAGCATAAGGATACGCCAATGAAGATCGGACAGCCGAAATCAAGGAGGAGTGGAATCCGCGTCGTGGGATCATAGCCCACCGATTTCGCTCCATCGCAGCCATCAAAAGCACCATCAACAAATCGGATGGCCCGCATTTTTTGCAATGATTTTTCTATAAATAGATGTTCTTCTTTCTTGTAACCTTAACTTTTGATTGAAACGTGAAGAAATTAAGCATTTTTGGAGTAAAATCTTAAGTTCTTCATGATCCCCCTGCGTTCTAGACTCAATTGCAGTCATATTGAGGCAAAATTGAACACGAATCATTGCGAGAAACGGTCGGAATCTCCCCTTAAATGTCGAACGCATGTCGAAGAAGAAACCGAATCAATACTCTTCAATCAACGCAGTTTGCAGCACAATCTTCACGTCAATCGGGTTAGTAGTGTGATTCCTTCGTAATCCTTACAATTTATGTAGTTTAGATTAAATATAGATAGGTAATTAGAGTACATAAATTTTAAAATTCATCATTTCACCCAAATTTGATCCCGGATTTGCGCTGATTTTTGAATAAGGACTTCTTCCTGATCTTAAGTCCAAATCATTCGATTCTTGTTTCACTAGATTCCTTGTTCCATCAACTTTCTATGTATACTTAATTCATAAATTTTATCGACATTTAACCCTTTAATTTAACATTTGACCAATATATGTTCATTGTCAATTAGAATTTTGGTGTTGACTTTTGAGGGCAATTACTCCTAAAATACAATATGAAATTCCACAGTTTTGGTCTCTTTGAAATCCTCTAATCGTAAGATTTCTATTCATATGTGAATGGCAAGATTTGGACATCATTTGGTTCGTCAATTTCATGATTTTGACCGAGATCTTCATTTCGGGATTTTTCTTATTATTTATTTTTAATAAATCATAGTAAATCCAATTCTTCTCCAAAAATCACATCTTCATAAAAAAATTCTCCATTTTCTCTCTAGTTTCTGAAAATATAATTTTCATAATATTTTCTCACCTTTTTCCCTTCTGATTTTACATAAAGTCAACGTATGGTCAAAGTCAATGCTTTGACCTTGACTTTTTACTTTTCTTCTCAAAATATATTTTACATTTCTTAAAATATCTTCCCTCATTTATTCATATCATTTCTATAAATAATATATCACTTTCATTTCTTAAAAACCCTAATTACACCCAAGTTTGACCAAGTCAACTCTTCGATAAAAAGTCAACTGTGTTCTTTGACCGACGATCGTGTGTTTCAACAACTGCACTAAATCGTTTCCGTCAGTGATCAATGACAGTGAGGATGATGGAGGATAGTTCGAATGATGGATGATGGTTGTCAATATCATTAATATATCATTAAAAGGTGAAAATTTATTGAAATTGGAAAAATATTTCATTGATGATGATGTTGATATCTTATTGATATCTATTATCTACTATAAAAGTAAGACCTTAGTGATTGATGGTATTGGTAAGCTTATCAATACCCAATAGCATCATCCCATTAATGATATCCATCATTTGGATGATGCTATCGGTATCATGTTTATCAAATACTGTTAAACCTCTTAACAGGATCCAGACCAATATCTCTAACAATACTAGTATCTATTTTCACCATCAAACAGTCAAACCCTACTTGAATAATATAGGGCTATGTCTTTTATTGGATAGATTAGACTTTTCAGAGGTGGTTTAATGCCACTAGACTATTCCGGCATTGGTCATTTTGGCATTTTCTAAAATGACCTAGCTGGAGAGAGGGAGAGATGGAGGGAGGAGAAGAGAGGGGTACATATATGGTGTAACACGACCGATGCCGGGATCGACGGCTCGGGTTACGCCACTAGAGGGTCTTGCTAATGACTAAGAATGCACGAAAATGCGAGTGATGCGAGTTTTCGAATGAACGAGAGGCACAAAGTGCGTCGGCTGATCTAGGGAAACGCCCGGGAAGCTTCCTGAGCGCTGCTCGATGGATCGACTTTCCCACGTTCCGTTAGATCCACTACTACGACTACGGAGGGAGTCTACGATCGAAGTGGTCCGCACCCGTACGACGAAAGTGAAACACGAACGATACCGAAAACAATCCCACCCAACCCAGGCAAACGAGGGGTACCTATATCGCTCGTCCCCGGCGGTGGAGCCAGCGCCTTCAGCACTGAAGGAGGTGACGATACTCAATCAAGGGCGGCGTCGTGATCCGAAGATCGCAGTGGTCCGAAGCACTCTCGTGCGCTGGCAGCTCCGACCTGCAGAAGGGAAATAGGTTGCCGTTACTCTAAGGGGTGATTAACTGTCGCACTAGCTAAAGCGCGGCGATGCGAGCCAGGGGCGGAGTCTCGAACGGTCGCCGGTGGAACCGGGCGTAGGGACCGAAGGAACAGACCTGCAAGACGACGCTAGGGGACGCGGGGTGATCACACGGATCGGACTGTCGGTGAAGCGGCAGCGATCTCGGAATCGACAACCCAGCTGAAAGAAGCAAAAGAAAATAAGGGACGACCGGGCTGTCTAACGATGGCCCGACGGCGGCGGTTCGAGGCGATGGAGGCGAATGGCGGCTCAGTCGGCGGCGGTTTGGACAGAACGGCGGCGCGCTTTGAGCAGCAGAGCGGCGGCGCGGTCCTCCTCTATCTCGAGCCCTCTCCTTCCGCTCTCTCTCTCTTTCTTTCTCATTCCGAGTAGGAACCTAGATCGGGTACTCTCCCTCTCTTTCTCATGGGGAGGTCACATCACACTTCTTTCTCAAAATTCTCTTCATCAACAACTCTGTTCGACCTTCTCCCTCTCTTGTCCTTATATAGGAGAGAGAATAGGGAGGGATTGCCCTAGGGGCGATCCGGTAACTTTAGGGGGGGTTTTAGGCCCAAATAGCCAAACCCCCCTAGATAAGCCCAATAAGGCCCAAAAAGGGGGTCTCGGAGGGGTCCAAAACAACGGTAACCCCTCCACACACTCAAACATACATAAACAACCAAAAAAACAGGAAAACTCGCCCGGAGGATCTGTCAGGCGGTGTACTTGAAGCCAGGGTCCTGGACGTCGACTCTGGTGCTCCGGCGCGGTAGTACTCGCGCGCCGTCCAGCTCGTCACGTGCTGTCGCCTGGTCACTGGTATGGTCCTCCATCAGATTCTCCTCTACTCAATGTGTCTCTTTAACAGAGTCTACTTGGGAAAAGGGCACTAAGAAATCTAGTTGAGAATATAAAAAATTGAACCTCTATCTAAAGTCCTCTCACATGTGATAGTCCAATCAATATTTATCATGTAGGAAACTTTATGGGCTAATGGACATTGGACTCACCACTGTATATTCATCCAACTGCCCCCATATGGCATCCCACTCTCTCTCTCTCTCTCTCTCTCTCTCTCCCTCTCTCTCTTTGTGTCTATGTTGATGCCCTTCTTTTTTTAATACCTAGTTTTGCATTTCAAACGAGTCTTCTCAAAATTAGTAAATATTAATCTACAGATCTATGTTATTTCTCTAATAGAATTTTTTTAAAGAATCTGGTATCTATTCCAAAAAAGATGAAATAGTAACTTGCTAAGAATTTAGTAGTTGATGAGCCTCTCACCTTGATGTCCCTCTCATTTAGAAAATATTATCTTGCTTAGAATTTGAATGAACTTACATGGCTTCACTAGCTTCCTTCATTGAGCCTTCTCGTTACTCTTGCTTCATGGATGGGCCAATGCTTCACAAGGGCAGCTCCTAGGCTATTCTAGTAAGCATTTATCTATAAATGATGTTAGGGATTTTATTTCGATAATATACACATATACTTCCACCAAAACTTACAAAATTAGAGGTTATTTCTTGTTTGGAAGTAGTAGTCCTTAAGTTGAATTTTTGTGCACGACGGAAAAATCAAGAACAGCATTCTTCTAGGTTGGGAAAGTGAATCTTCGAGTGGTACCTAACAGGCACCAAGGAAAAAGAGTAATCAGAGGTTGAAATACTATGGGATTGAAAAGGAGAGTATTTGAGAGAAATTAAAATTCCATTCCCTACCTAACATCAGCCAAAACTGCTTAGTGTGAGAATTCCTCGCTTCTAGACTTTCCCTTTAAAAGAGTGCAATAATCCATAATTTTTTAAAGCGCTTATCTTTCCTTGTTAGGCATGTAGTTTTATCTTTTCCAAAACATTCAAGTAGTTACATCACTTTTTTTTAAACTTCAGTCATGATAATAACACTCCAGAGTGATTCACACATCCACCACATTTTTTTCAGATTTCCCTCACATGTACATATCTCTTCACACTACACGTTACATTTTTTTACATACTCTCTTCATAAATCATAAAAACTCTTCCATATCCTTATGACATTCTTCTGAAATTTCAACAACAACAAAAAGAATAAAAGAAAGAGGAGAAAAATCAAAAGAAAGAGAGAAAGAAGAAGTGAAAAGAAGGAAAATAAGTGTGAAATATCTTCTATCATCATCTCTAACACCTCCACCATCATCTCTACCATCTATCCTATCCATCACCAAGCACCTCATTTGGGAGTATATTTATCATAAGCGGTACCTTCTTTGTTTTAAAAATCCACTTTGTTTATCTGTATATTTGCTTTTAACCAAGTCATTCCCTAAGAAATAGTATCTTTTTATTTCCTTCAGCCACCTCACAAAATGCATCCCAAATATAGGAATCCTTTTGAATTGCACTCTTTATAGGAGGAAAGAGAGTTGAGGGGAATTCTAATATATTAAGTAGCCTCCATTTTGAGATGAGTGATCTATCTATGGAGAGGGTAGGGAATTACATCGGCTCATGAGAGAGTATCTTTTCATCCCCATAGCATCAAACCTTAGATATGCTCACCTTGATCGCAATTGAGAATTAGACTCGAGCATTAGCCGATGAGCACTACCCTAATATACACTAAAGAAGTCAACCTAGAGATGGAATCTAGATCATTATGGCCTACACTATGAGGAAAACGTAATCATACATTCATACGCTTCACCTTTTTAGTAGTAGGATCAAAGGATGAAAAGACCTTCTACAGAGATTATATAGCAAATTGCTAAGAGACTAGCAATCATTTAAGTTGGGGGGTGTGATAACATGTATTAGACATGATAATACATGATTATTAATGCATATTAAGGCATAAAAGATTTCATTCCTATGCATGTTATCATATTTATGAGTATTTATCTATCATTCTATGAAAAAGTCATTATAATCTCAAAATACCTTAATTTAGGGTTAATGATGATGAATTAAAGATAAATAATTTTGTAACCCATATTTAATTGAGATTATAGTTAGTTTCTAAAATTAAATAATGAGAGAAATCATTTTATAAACATTCATTTAATTTTCTAAAGTTTTAAATCTTAATGAAATGAATGTATTTTTGAAATAGAAATTAAATCTCTTGTTATTTATTAAATTTGAATTTTAAGAATGATAGATAATTAAATTTCTGATCCAATGAAATAAATTTGGATTAATTTGGAGTTATATTTTGAAAGTTATGAATTTTCTAATTTTTAGGGATTTTTCTAGAAATTTTCTGAATTTTTAATGAATTTTTCAGGATTTTTCCGGAGTTAAAAATCAAATTTTCTAGTTAAAAATCAATTTTTCAGATTATTTATAGCACGCAGGTGATGTGGCGCAATCTGGAGTGTCCGATCGATCGCGATCGATGATCAAGGACGCGATGCAACGTGGCACATCGTGGGACGTCTGATTGCGTGAGAAATAAGAGCAGTTGAATCTTCACTTGAGGGGGTACGTGGCGCGATCGGATTCATCGGATTACATTTTAATCTCGACGGTTGATCAAGAGAAGTTATAATGGTCAATATTAAACTGACGAAAAACGCATCAAGAGCGTTCGATTGCGATCCAACGGCGAATGTTACATAATGCACGCGGCGTGGCAAAATCTCGGCGGTTGATCGGCGATCCAACGGCTGTGACTTAACGGTAATGATTCGCATTGATACGTTTCATCAGAGCCATTGATCAAAGAGCAAGCGTTTCATGGGACGGTTTCGCCCAAATTGCCTATAAATTGAGATGTTTCTCGAGATTATAAAGCATTCGAGAGCAATTCGAGAAAATCGAACTGTTTAGACACCAAATCTCTCGAATCTCTTGTTTCTAATCGCTTCTAGACTCATTTCCGCGTCTACGGATTGCTTAAGATCAAGATTTTGATGATCGACGAGGAAAAAATCGACACTTGAACTCCACAATCGCGATTTTATGAATTTTGATGAATAGCCTTGATTCAAGCGATTAATTGGATCAATTCAATCACAATTGTGGGTTAGGGATCGTGTTTCATCATAATCTATCTTTTTTAACATTTAATTTTGTTTTAGAATCATAATTTTGTTTAATTTCTCTCTTAATTTTGGATTTCGTGATTTTATATTTTTGGAAAAATCTCCTATGTTCAATCTTCAATTTCTCTCTGAAATCAAAGTCAACTTCATTGGTTTTTAATTCCGTGGATTCGTCTTCAAGTCCTCTTTCACAAAATATCAAATTATCCAATTTCTATCATCGATTCATCAATTGATTCGATCAAGTTTGAAGAGATCATCAGAAATTTCCCTAATTCCCTATGGATTCGACTCTTATTTACCATTATACCCCTCAATTCGTGAATTATTCTTGAAATTGGTAAGTTTGGACTTTATTTTGACCCTTGATTGTGTGTATTCAATGACCACTCGTTTTTTTCTCGTCAAGAACCATCAACATTGGATCATTAGGAGTAGGGTAATCTCACATTCAACTGTTGAGGAGAGAATATGACAATATGGTGATGAGAAAGGACGAGTCGGTGGTAGATTTCTCACTTACCTTCTCCAAGATAATGTCAAAATTGAGAAATTTGGGTGAGAAATTGTGGAAGAAGGATGTAGTGCTCAAGTTAATAACTCTAAAATTCTAGTTGTATCCATAAATCATATATCATATTGAGAGGCTAATCAATAGTTTTGTAAAAATATCCATTCCTTTCTGAATAAGTATGATATATCATACATCATTTCCTACACTTTCCCTCTAGTATAAGACTAACCCCATTGGACTTTTTTGAAATGGTTGAATTTTTACAATTTCATGAGTTATGTGGATGCAAGGACATAAGTACAAATTTATATAAACATGGATGCAAATTATAATAAGAAGGAAGAAAATGAGCTCTCCACTATTTTAGGAGCTAGCTCTACCCTACTTCTATGAAGTCAAAGGCAATCAAAGGAAGTCTCAGGGTTTAATGAAGTGTCAAAGGTTTTCAAATCAGGTTTGAAAGTCATTTATTGATCATCTTGTTTTTTTAGGATGATCCACATTTTTTGAAAACTCAAAGGTCGTAAACTTCCCAATTTTTCAAGAAAGTTATACTAGATTTTGTTGTACCTCTTAAGTTGTCGTCGTTCTCCCCCTATTTGTAGACATTTAGTATGAGGATTTTTATAAAAACCCTCATAATTATATCTACATCCACCAACATCCATAGACCTTATGTGTGTGACTCTCTAGGTCCATATATCTCACTAGTTAATAACTCTGTAGACCAAATAACACCTTATTGGTCAACCTTAATTAATTATCAATATCAACATGTAGATTAATTAATCAAGGATTGATTTAACCCAATCGATAGGTTGAGTTGCTAGCTCGTTGGGTACCAAGCTTCATTACATACTCTAAGAGATAAGGAGTATGTAAGAACTCACTTATGGAACCTTTCCGTCATCGATTACCATGTATACATAATCCTTCATCCCCATTGATAAAATGCAATCTTAACATGATAAAACATGATTATTAATGCAATTTAAGGCATAAAACATTACATTTATGTGCATGTTATCATACTTTGAGTGCATTTTTATCATTCTATGCATATTTATGTCATAATCTCAAAATACACTAAATTAGGGTTAATTATGATGAATTAAGCATAAATAATTTTTAACCCATCTTTACTTGAGATTATGAGTAGTTTTTAAAGTTAAATAATAAGAGAAATCATTTTTATGAACATTCATTTAATTTTCTAAAGTTAAAATCTTTTAAAATGAATGTATTTTCGAAATATAAATTAAATCTCTTGTTATTTAAATATTTTGAATTTTTAGAATGATAGATAATTAAATTTCAGATCCAATGAAAGAAATTTGGATTAATTTGGAGTTGTATTTTAAAAGATATGATTTTTACAATTTTAGGGATTTTTTCTGGATTTTTCCTGATTTTTCTGATTTAAATTTCTATTTAAAAACGATAAAAAATATTAAAAATAATAAAAAAAAGGGTCGCGGGGCCCGCGTGGATGCGACGTGGCACGCAAGGCCACGTGGCAACGCCACGCGGACCCGCGCAGCGCGCCCACGTGGCGCGATATATATTATATTACATTATGTATACATATATAAATGGGTCTTTGTCCTCCCCTATATGGGGAGGGTCATACCATAGAGCGCCTGGGTATTATATACCCGACGAATCTTTAATTAAGTCCGTGTGGGACTAATTTTATAACGTACTTACCTTGCACGCGACGTGGCGCGACGACGTGCGTTGATCGCGCGCCGATCGATCGATGGACGTCGATCGCGTGGAGCACGGACTCACCGGATCTGATCAAAGACACGTGCTAAATAAAAAGAGTTATAACGGCCGGATGAGGCGACACGTGGCAGCATCACCACGCTTCGATCGCGTGTACGCCGGGTGCACCCGTAGATCATCGTGACACGTGCGTTAATTAAAGTGTTATAACGGTCCCGATGTACTCGGGCGCTACTTCATCTGGACCGTTGGATCGCGATCTAACGGACGAGCTCTCACGCGTTTTATAACGCATATCTCAAGATCAATCTGGAGCGTCCGTTCGAGATCGTACGACCCATCTTTAATTGTAACGGTTCGCCGTTACAAATGCATCGCGACCGTTGATAAGCCTCGGTTACATCGATCGGACGGTTACGATTTTTTTCGCCCTATAAATAGACGAAGTTCTTCGTCGTTCTATGTATTCGAGTGAGATTTCAATGAAATTGACTGTCTAGACACCTCTCTCACTCGCTTTCTCTCGAGTTCTTCCTCCTCCTCTCTCAATTCCGCATCCATGGAGGGGTAGAAGTCGAGATTTGGTGGAAAATCGAGGGAGAAATCGACGCTTGAAGCTCGGCGTGACGATCTTCACGTTTTCGGTGATTAATCGGCTTAATCACCTCGTTTTGATCGCTAAATGGGTTTAGTGGAAGCGGTTTTACCTCAATTATCCTCCTATTATCTTTAATTTTCGTTTAGATTAGGTTTTAGATTTCAATTTCATAGAATTTCATCCAAAATCACGATTTCAACGTCCGAAAATTTCTCTCCGCTTCAAATTTCGATTTCTCCGCGAAATTAAGTCCAAATTCATCGATTCTTGATTCCGTGGAATCGATTTGAAGTCTTCTTTCCAAAAACACCATTTTCCCTAATTTCTCACCTCAATTCATTGTCCAATTTGACCAAATTCTAAAAGATATCTCGAAAATACCTAAATTCCCTGTGGATTCGACCCGTATTTACCATTATACCATTGAATTCGTGATTAATTCTCAAAATTGGTAAGTTTGGAATTATTTTTTGACGCGATACCGCTTGAAATTGACGACCTCGCGGTTTCGTCTCGTCACCCATGAGACTCATGAATGACTTAGAGTACGGTCAACTATCAAACTATAATTGATCGCTCAATTTAGTACTGATGCGTGTAGGAAATCATCAGGAACTCCTCCGATATTTTCACGACCTTGGCTAAGGATTTTATTTCATCTCATTCCTTGAGTCAATCTCATCAAATACCGAGGGCGGATGATCCCATCTTGATCACACAATCATCTTCGTGGACTTCATGTCGCATCCAATATATGACATTTTAGAGATCTCGTGGCTAGGGATTCATAAGTCATAATCAAAATACAATCATCCATCCACAAGATATTTTTGGTGTCTCAAGTCAAATGACCAAATACACAACCATAATATGAATCAACCTGATTGGTAGTTAGATATAATTACCATTCAAGGATTCATGCGGATCAATTCAGTGAACTCTTTCTCTAAAGAGCAATCCTTAGTATCTCCACATCGATGGTTACTGGATCAACCATACTCATCATATGAGTTGGATTAGATATTGTTATTCTTTCCGGATAGTTCTATGTCCTTCTCAAATATCCCACGAATAGAAATGTTTAGAATATATGTTTAAAGACTAGTGATTACTATATTATAATCTCATCATAATTCACTTAGTCATTGCATATGCTCATGGACTTCATTGTAAACATCACATAGGAATGACAATGAATAAATTTCATTTCAATGAACATAAGCGAGATACATGGAAGCGTGATTGGCTTATAGGTCACATAATATTCATCAATTAGAGGATGGTTATTAGACACCCAAGTAGAGAGCATCTTCAACCTCGATTTTTTGTCTTACAATTTTTTGGAATCTGAAGTTCGTTACTTCCCTAAAATTTTGATCAAAACATTGAATGTAGAGTAATACATTGAGGCACCGAGAATCAATGATCATGTTATGTAGTATAAATTAAATTTCATACTTATCAAGTACATAAATGGAGTTCTTAACGTTGTTCAAGTGTCTAACCTCTAGTATTATGCACACGTCTGGATGATTGGATCTCCTTTTCAATGCTCCTTACCATGAGAGAAAGAGAAGAAAATAATGAGTTTTCAACAAAGTTTACATGGACACTCCTAGGTGGGTATGTAACCTTTTCACAAGAACCCTCGAAATTGTCTATATCAACCAACATCTCCAACCTTATTTGTGTAACCCTCGATGTCCATATATCTCACTAGTAATCAACTCTATAAACCCAATAATATTTTTTAGACACCCTTACTAATTATATATATCAGCATATACATAATTAATTAAATATTGGTCTAAACCAACACACAAGTCAAGTTTCCAAGCTAAATCATGGGCTCTATGAGACATAGAGTGTGTAAGAACTCTCTTATAGAACACTGTCATCATAATTTAATGTGTAACCCTTCATTTGTTCTAGACTCATGAATGATTTAGGGTATTGTCAATTGTCAAACCCTAGTTGATCACTCAAGTAAATCTTGATGTGTGAAGGAAATCATCAAGATTATGTTCTCTAATACTTTTACTTGCTTGGTTGAGGATTTAACCCCATATTATTCCTTGAGTCAAGTTCCTCTAATATAGAGGGTAGGTGATCTAATGTTGACCACATAATCAACTTCAAGGACTTCATATCATAGATCTCCTAGCTAGGGATTTATAAGTCATAGTCAAAACATGATCATTAATCCATAAGATGTCTTCGGTATCTTAATTATAAAGATCACATACACAACCATGAGATGAATCAACCAGATTAAAAATTAGGTATAATACTACTCAAGTATTTATAAAAGATGTCTTCCAAGATGAAAAATCATTTTTAGATATATGAAGCAACAAAAAGATTGTGATGATCAAAAGGGAATATTATCTCAATAAACAATGTCAATTATGATGGTTTGAATGTTGGGGTCATGAGGACAAATTGAATGGTTTGACTAGTATGTTTATTAATAAAAATGTAAAAAAATACATCGTTTTATTTGAAAATTTATTTCCACCATTATTTCTCTTTATTAAATATTTTAGCATTACGTAAAAATATCAATCAATGATTGAGTCAACTACACTATACGCAAGTCAAAATTAAGGTCTATATATATATGAAAGAGAGGGAGAGAGAGAAAGTGAAGGCCTCTCATTCTTTCTTCCATGAATTCAATCTTACAAAAGCTCACTTCACTCTTTCTGCTGGACTCCGGACGCTTCATCACGTACGCCATCCACAACCCCCTGCATGAAAGCGCAGTTCTCTTCAGCCTCTTCAGTCTCTCCACTACCCTTTTTCTCACCTTCTTCCACAATAACCGTCGTGGAATTACCATTCCCATTTTCTCCGGTCCCTTCTCTACCCTTCTTCTCACTTTCCTCCACAGCCACTTCCGTGGAGTTACCTCTTCCCTTATTTCCAGTCCCTCCGCCTCCCAACATCTCCTTTAAATCTCTAACCTCCTTGGTCGCAGTAGACAGAACCTTGCGGACCTTCTTCCAGTAGACGCGAAGAGGCTTGGCGTATTCCTCGAATCCTAAAGAATCCAGGGTCTTAATCAAGTCTTTTCCAGTTATCGTCGTGTTATCATCAAATCCGCAGTATTCGATGACCTCGTTGGAGGTGAAATCGACAAAATCCGACAAACACAACTGCATAGCTTTTGCGGCAGACTCGGATATAATGGCGGATTCCGGGAGCACCCATTGCATCTGCTTCATGACGAAGTCCATAGGGAGAAGATCCTCGTCCTCGAACTGATCGTCCTCGCACTGATCGTCCTCGCACTGATCGTCCTCGTCGCTGTCCATTGCTGCGGTGGAGAAAATATCAGGAAACTTTATCAAGAAAGTGATGGCGACAAGCGGGAGAAAACGACTCGGGAAAGATTGATCGTCGAAAGAATCTTGAAAATCTGGCGAATGGCGGGCTGGGAGGGGTGAGAAAGCGGTGAGAGAGATAGAGAGATAATTGCCGGATGATAAGCGAGGTTTCTTGTAAGTGGTAACTGTTTCTGCATTATTTTTCTGTTGCCATTATTATTCTTGCAGCATTATTTATTCTGTTGCCATTATTTATTCAGCAGCATGAAAATTAAATTTTCTTTTTTTCTTCCTGAAATTATAAAGTGATTAAAAAAAATAATGGAAGTTTTTAATATTAAAAGAAAAAAAGCTCCTTCGAAATATTTGAGCACAAACACAGACCACTCTTCGAGATATCTGAATAAATGAGATGATGAAGAAATTTTAGCTGAAGTTATGAGCAATAATACAACAAGAAATTCATATGATACTCTTTTTTGCTCCTAAAAAAGGAATGAGACGTCCAATTCTGATCCCCTTCTGGTTAAGATCTGCTTCAATCTTTCTCCAACAGCATTCTTCCTTTTTTTTCTCCTAGGCTCCTCCTTTTCTTCTCTTTAGCTTCTATACTTCTGAGGAGAGCCACCTTCTTCGTTGAGCTCTAGGTAAGACATTACTGAGAATAGAAGAGAATGAGGAAAAGAAAAATCAGCCATTGGGTGTTGGAGCAAGCTTGAGAGATTCAAGCAGCGGAAGAAGGCGTTCGACAAAACACCCCATCAGCTAGAATTTTTTCATATTTGAAAAATTACTTCTTCCGTTCCTTTCTATTCTATTTCATATGGATGGGCACAAGGAAGAATTGTGCCCACCAGCACAATTTGGGCATCACGGATGCTTTTCAGCTCGAAGGTCTTGAACTTATGGGATAGTTTTTTGAATGAGAATTCTCCAAGGAAAAAGGATAGGCAAGTTATATAGATCACGTTCAGATGAGATCACACATGAACTTGATGTGCAACTTGAAGACCAGGAATGATTGTATCTCTCATGTGTGCAAGGCTAGAATTCAATCACTTTAAAGAGAATTGGAAAATCTCCATGGAAGATGATGAAAAATTCTTCATTTTTTTTTGCAAGCTTTCATGCATTATGGTTGAGATGAGGTGCTTAGGAAAGAAGATATCCAATGTAGATTTTATCTAAGCTTCTAAGATCTGTCTCCATAAAATTTGAGGCCATAACCTCCTATGTTGAGAAATCTTAAGACACTGATTCAACTACCCTCGATGAAGTAGTTTCTTCTTTGAATATTTATGAGGATAAGGAGAAAGAACAGTTCACTCAAAGGGAGGCTCTTAGGTTGAGCTATTTGAAGATCCAAGAAGAAGGATAAAGAAACCTCACGAGGAAGAGGAGGTCACGGTCGAGGCAAAGGAAGAGGACAAGGCAGAGGCAGCAGTAGTTCTCACCATAGTAAGAATGGTGATAAAGAGGACAATGAGAACTTCATAAGCAGGGACAAATAAACTGTCACCAACTTCAATGGCCATAAACGGCATCATTATGCAAATGAGTGCAGACTTCCAAAGAAATTCAAGTGAAAGAAAGACAAGTCAGAAAAAGCTAATATATTTGAAGAAGAAGTAATTGAGACATTACTTTTCTTGGAAATTGAAGAACGCAATGAGATTCTTCTCAAAGGAATCTCCCAAAATGACATTAAAAAGTTTTTTATGGAACTTGACACGCGTGCTAATAGACACATGACAAGAGAATGAAGCTTAATTTATCATCTTGATGAATCTTGCAAAGTGTAAAGCAAAGGTTTTCTTTGATGAAATGGGCCATCGTAGAGAATTTTCCTCAAACCAACAAATACAAATCTTGGAAATGGCATTCGAGATATGGACACATCCATTTCTAGTCTCTAAAACCACTTTCTACTCATGATATGGTCAAAGGGACTTCCAAAGGTGGAAAAACAGAAAAGAGCAAATCAGGATTGCATACATTCTAAACAAGCTAGAGTACCATTTACTTCCTCCTCCTATAGAGCCTCAAGACTTCTTGAAATAATCCATGGTGGTCTATATGGACCGATTGATGCATAAACACTTGGAGGAAGTGAGTATTTCTTATTCCTAGTTGATGACTTTTTGAGATCTATGTCGGTGACAATGTTGAAAATGATATCCAATGCTTATTAAAAATTCAAGACATTTGTTAAAGCTAAGAAGAAGGAAAAGATTGGTTCTCTAAGAATTGGTTCAAGAAATTCTTAAGAGGAACTTGAGTACCCCTATTTCTCGTAAACAAAATCAGGGTAGCTGAAAGGAGGGACATGACCATATTAGATATGATAAAATTTATAATAAAAATCAAGTCACTTACTCATGAATTTTGGGGAGAAGTATTTAACAATATAGTATATCTCCAAGATAGAGCATCAACTTTGAGAATTCAGAGATAAAACTCCGTATGAAGCTTGGATAGGGAGTAAACCTTGAGTTGATCATCTAAGGATTTTTGGATCCTTTGTTCATATCAAAACTCTTGGTACAAAACTAAAAAAAATTATGACTAGAGTAAACAAATGATATTTTTTTTGTTATGAAAAATCCTTTGAAGGTTATAGAGTACATGATCCCTTTAATGACAGCATCCATGTTTCTAGATATGTTATATTTGATGAAGAAAGTGTGTGGGATTGGAAGAATTCCACAAAAAAGACAAATTCAAGTTCATTTTTCTTACATATTTTTGTATAATTTCAATTTTGACCAAAGAAAAAACAATGAGACTAAACTAATTGAAGAATTAGAGGGTGAAAATCAAGAATCAAGGGAATCTATCAATAATTCTTCATCGTTTGAGGAAACTGATCCAAGAAAATTCAAGAATTTGAACCAATTGTAATAAAAACAACCAATCAAGTGGAAGATAAAGATGAAACTTGCCAGCTGATTGAGGAAGAGGTCATCTTTATGAGGGAAGCTCATCAGAAGGTCACAATGGAAGAAGTATTAGCTTCAATTGATAAAGAGTAAAACAATCAATGCGAGTTTCACCATCTTGAGGTTGCAAGCCCATTGAGTGAAAATGTTTCCTTAAAGTGAAAAGAACCTAAATGGTGAGATTTTGATATATAAATCTCATTCAATGGTGGAAGGGGTGGATTTTCATGTTCAAAAGTATGTGGTGGACTTTAATGAGGGCTTCTTGCCCATAGCTAGACTCAAAACGAATTCAAGTTCTTCTAGCTCTATCTGCTAAGCTTGGATGGAGTGTACATTATCTAGGAGCTAAATCAGCCTTTCTAAATCATAAAATTGAAGAAAACATATATGTCAAGTAACTAGATAGATTTTGAAAAGATTGAGAAGGAGAAGATGGTGTACAAATTAAAAATAGGTCCTCATTGGATTGAAAAAGCTTCAAGGCCTGGTATTCAAAGTTGGACAAGAGCTTGACTTCATAGGGATTATGCAAGAGTACATATGAACCTGTATTTTATTTCATGCACTTTAAAGAAATTCACATAATCTTTGGGAGTTTCATGTAGATGATCAATTGAGAACCTGTCACATAGATGAAAAATAACTAAATTCAAGTGGAGAATTATGAAACTATTTGATATGACTGATCTTGGATTACTTCGTTCACATTCAAGAATTCTAGTTCAGAAAGTGGAGGGGATATGATGCTCTTTCAGAGATCCTTCCCTATAAAGATTCTCAAGGAGTATAGTCTGATTTATTACAGACCTCCGCAGACACCTCTCAAGGGAAGACCAAGTTTTGATCACAAAGAGATAAAAAAAAAAAGTGTAAATTCCTGGAATTACAAGAGTCTAAGTAGCTGGTTGAGGTATTTCAATCTTTTCTACAAGACTAAAGTGTTATGTCTTAGATGCCCCTACATATGCATTGTGATAACCAAGTGACTATCTTCATGGGTAGGACATTAATTCAAAATTCCACAAAGTAGATTAAGATCAATTGAAGCTTCATTTGAAGCGAAGTATTACAAGGTATCATTATAATGCATGTGACTTCGTCTCATCAACTTTTGCATATATTCGTTGAGAGCCTTAATGGTCGATTATACAACTCCTTCGGTAAGAAGTTGGCAAATATAATTCATATGCTCTAACTTGAGGGAGAGTGCTTTTGTGTAGCCCATTGAGGACTTTATTCCAATCTCCTCTTTTCTTTTCTATAAAAACACATGAACTTCTCACTTCTTCAAAATATCAATTAGGGTTATTTCCTCTTCATGGATCTAAAATTAGATGATGCTCCCAAAATATAGCATGAGGGATATGAGATTAGTTAGTGCTCTATAGGTGAAAAGGCATGACAAATAAGTCGATAAATAGGTTTAGAAATGAAGATATTGATAGACCGTGAGATAGATTCATAGACATGGCAGATGATTCTCGGTTTATGAAGAACATGATAGAGATGTAATAAGATAGAATAGATGATTTCCCATAGATAAAAACATGAGAATAAGTGAATAAATGGGTGCTGCAATGAATTTACTGATAAACCGAGATATTTTTATGCTTATAGAAGCATGATGCATGGTATAGTAATGAAAAAGCATTGTTCCGATACTTGGATGAAATGAGCAGTTATTCAGATGAAATGGATAAAGAGATGCGCAATTGATGGGAAATTGTGACAAAGATATGACTAGATGGAGTAGCCGACGGTTAAATTCTTCGAGTGATTTAGACACGTATTGAAATAACTTGAAAACAAGAGAGGCTGATTTGACATTCTCTTGAATTCTTAGAGATGATTGGATGAGAATTGGAGATTCTTGAGAGGCTTTATAGAAGCTTGGAGATGCTTGAATAACATGGGAGGGGGCCTTGTCTGCATGAATGCTTTAAATCTTGAAAGGGGAAATAAAAAACTTGATGAGCGGGAGCTCATTTTAGTTTTTCCAAAAAATTTACAAGTATTAAAGATATTAAATTATTTATTAAATGAAACTCTTGACCTCAGTTTTTCTCTTCCACCGTTCAAAATGGTAATAATTTAATCTTCAAACGAAAGCAATGTGTGATAAAAAGCAAATGATCTTCATCTTCTCCCTTTGACATGATTTTTCTAGAAATCAGGTTTCTTTTTGAGAGTAGAGATGTTTGTGTTCATGGTTTCTATGAATGCTCACTGAATATGTTTATTAGGTCGATCTAAGGGTGCAGATTGATTATTGATGTGAACATCAATAATCACTCTTTTCAACAGAAAAAAACTCTCTCTCTCTCTCTCTCTCTCTCTCTCTCTCTCTCTCTCTCTCTCTCTCTCTCCACACAGACACACATTCTTTTCAAAACATCTGTCAGGGCTAAGATACTATACATTTCTTGCTCTCTCTACCTCTCACTCAACTTGGGCTGATAACGGCGCTTGGAAGATGCAGTATACGGCTAGTCCCTCAGAGACCAACTGGTTGTAAGAAAGAAAGAGAGAGACAGCGATATAGAGAGAGAGGGTGAGAGAGAAATCACCTTGTGATCTTCGATAGGCGGTAGATCCTCAATTCGCAGCCATCTCCTAGCACGGCAAAAACACCAGATTTCCCATCAGTCACAACAGGTGTGACTTCTCCTCTTCCTGATCAGAGAAAACGAAGAAAATAAGTAAAAAGATGATTTACTTTCCAGACCATTGACTCACCGCTAAACGGGTGCAGTTCTACTAACTTCCTTCCAGAGATCAACTCTGAGATGTACACGTTGCCTTTGCTGGTTCCAATGATCCCCAGATCATTCAATGCTCCCACAGAGGAATCTCTAAGATCAGAACAATAGATCGGAGGTCATATAATAGCAAACATTAACTTGGAATTCTTGAGCGGAGGTACCCGATATCTAAAATGCGGCTGAGGAGCAACGAATTGTTGACCAGGGTAGCTAACCTCCACGTCGTCGAAGATTCTTCTTTAATGAGGAACCAGAGAGGAGAGGGTTCCCATTTCTCGGGAGACGGACCAATCAGAATGCTTGCTTCAGTAGAAAACGAGCCCAAAGGGAGGAAACTAGACAGTATGCTCATTGTACAGAATTTGGAAACAATGACCCCCGCACAAATGTCCCTAATACAGGAAATTGAAAAGTGCACGATTATTCCTCGAAGTCAGTAAAATTGTTAATCAAGATTTTTTTAATGAGTAAATGAATATTGGTCTCAAGAGCGCTTCAAAATAGAGCAAACTTTTTTGAATAGTTGGCTTATTTGACTGAGTATTTGCCTTTTCGTTCCATTTCGCTACCCCTTTTCAGCCCAAGAAATCAGAGAGCCTTTCATGAAAAGTTACTCCAGTTGCATGGGAGCTCCATTTTCAATCACATTGGATCAGAAATAGATCTTCGTCACCACCTTTTGGAGGGAGGTTTGTCAATTACCAGGCATCGCCCCAAAACAGAAGGGCAAACAAAGAGGATCGGTCAACGTACGGGAATGTATCTGCATTGTTTCTCCTCTGACTAAGCAAGTCAATGGAGTTAATAGATAGCAAGAAGAATAATGGTCCAATACTACGTTTCGCAGCTCTCTTGCCGACCACACTGTTCTGAGCTTTGTACACTATTCCAAATACTTCGTTTTGATTATCCAGATGGTGCTGAGATGAAACTCACCAACCAAATGCAGGATAGGGGTATGGCACTAAACCTCAAGCATCACTTCAAAGAATTGTCCAGATGCAAGTGAAGACAAAAGACGACCATCACCTCAGATGACTTGAAACTGACAAGACGGCTTAATCTCAAGCAGAGACCATATAGAATGAAGTCCCTGGACAGATGGTGCAATGACAAACTTGCTCCATGTTACTTTGGCCCCAACAGAACACTCTGACGATTGAAGCAATGTCCAATTGTCTGCGACTCCTGAAAACCTCATTATTCACCTTGTTTTCTGTATTTCACAGTAGAGAAGTGCTTTAGGAGTGGAAAGTTCAACAAACGACAGCCTCTGCCACTTGTTCTAAGGCAAAATTTTCTGTGGAAGGTTCAACCACAAACAGTCATTGACATTCGTTAAACACATCAGGAGGCTGGAATGCCAGTATATTAAATCTTCCCCGCCAATAGAATTTGTGGGAGCTGGAATAGGAGTTATAGAGGGTGTTTCAAGAGCTACACCTTGGGGACAAGGTATAAATAGGGGCAGGGAGCAATGTCTTGTGACCCAGGAGACCCACAATACATACAAAGCTAGTGAAATCTACAAATATAAACCAAGGAGTTTGAGAGGAAAAGGAAGCATAAAGCAGCATGTGGTTTCTGGCTTCCCCTTTCTCGTTGCAGATGTCTTCCTCTTACAGCAGAGCCTATAAATATTTTGCAGTTACTAGCTCCTCCCAAATGTTCTATTCCTACCCTCCATTGCCTTCACACTTCGCAACTTCATAATGTATAGTTGATGGTGGAAAAGCATATGACTGGATGGGTCCCTATAAAGGATTTTATCCACAGTATCTGTAAGATTTACTGTTTTCGCCAAGAGAGATTTAAGAAGACAGGTAAGGAATTGAAGATTGGTAGGCAGAGACACAGTATAAGGCAAAAAACACATAACTTTCATTTAAAACACACATATACTCATATAGGAAAAGCAACGGAAGTTAGGCTAGCTGTTTACAACGGCTAGTAAAACTAGCCGTTGTAATGGCTAGTTTTTCCTAGCCGTTACCCAATCTGTTAATTTTAACAGATTGGGTAATTGGCAAAATTATGGGTCATTTTTCGGCCCATTAATTTTGCCATCCTAACCTTGAACTCTGGGCTATGTAACCCAGTATTAACTTTATTAATTTACTGCTAACTATTACATATACATTCAGCCCATTTTGCCGATTGATACATGTGCTCATAACAGTATCCATAATATTATCACAATACTAGGGCCTTTCTGGTGGTCTAGAACTCGAAGAGGAAGCTGGCCAATTATAGATTCCACCAGGCCTACCACCAGTGGATTTTAATATAAAAAGGAAGTTAAAGAAGAGGACATTTTTTATCCTGTGTGAATAGGAAGCCGTGCCACTATCATGATTTAGGTACTAGATTTCCACAGAGGAAATCCCAAGTTCAGACTATTTGTGTTGCAATTATCTGCAGCTCAAACAGAAGGTTGAACAGGGAAATAGTCGATAATTTCACCGAGACAAAAGGTAGACATTGTCATCGAAATGACCCAAAACTGGAATTTTATGGAACCAATAACTAAAGAAAACAAGTGTACTATGCGTAGTCATGTAAGGAGAATTTATAAATGAGGAAGGTTGACTATACCAGAAGTCGGTTATACATAAGTATGTCTCAATAAGGAATGTTGACAAGGGTATAAGTCAACCAAAGGCCCAGAAAAGAATTATGTAAAATAGATAAGAGAAGACCCCTTACCACAAGCAGAAGTTTCCTGCACCGTTGTGACCAAGAATCAGAGAATCACATCTTGGTATATTCATGAGCACTGAGGATGAAGGTGTCGTGAATTCAAAGCCAGGTAGGATGAATTCTTCACAGGCAAACCTGAAAAGTTAACATCGGCTGAATTCCTCGTCAAGCATGTGCATAATAAATTACTAAATAAATCCTTGAGAATGTTAGAGTTGAACTTAAATATATAATGTTTAACTGTGAGTAGAGGCTAGAGGAACAAAGACTGTGAAAGCCCTTCACAATGCTGCCCCCTTGCTAAAGTCAAACACCCAAAATAACATATATTACAGGGTAAAAATAAATTCGAATGTATGGATCTTTGGAAAGGATAGATTTGGAATGTATAATTTAAGCATATAACATGATAGGATCAAGGATCTTTTCATTACATGGTACCAATTTTAACCACTAGAAGAACCCATGGTTCTTGCATTTATCCTTCAATGGAGATCCTCAACTAAGACTATTTCCCCACTGCTCACAAATAGATTGCCTTTTCTTTTCTCTTCTTTTGTTTTCTACTGATTTTGATATGATTTCTTTTTTGATAGTGTATTCTTTCTCGGCAATATATCATTGGTGGTTCTTTCACGAATTTTCTCCAAAAACCTCAGAAACCCAGACAGTACACAAGTAAATCTGCTTTCTTAACAAGGAGGTTCTATATTACAGAAGAAGATGTATCCTTCAATGTGGAGTTCTTTTTTAAAAAAAGGAAACTAATGGTAATAATGACTCGCATGTATAGATGGAAATAATGCTGCAACCTGGAGAACTTGACAAGAAACAAACTTAAGAGTGAACAGTGATGAAATCAAGGACTATAGGTGACAAGAAAATACAAACAGAGATCAGGAGAGAAATAGGAGAAGATGATTCAGCTAATCAGGTTGATTCGTCTTAAGAGAGATGTTGTTAAAACCTCCAGAGCCAGCACTAGAAATGTCAACTACTTTCTTGGATGCCTCTTCAGGTGATTCCTCTCCTATTTTACGCTAGTCAGTGGTCATGTACATAACTACCTTCTCCCTAGAGGTAATTATGAACCCCCTCTCATTCAGTGATAACGGAATCTTCCTGGATTTCACTACTAGTTGAGGCAGCATTTAATGTGAAGGAATTCTTCCTGGAGTTAATACTCTTCATGAAGGCCGGTTAGGAACTTGTATAATCACTCTTTCAGGGTATATCCCCTTACCATAAACTTCCTATCTTTAACAGGCTGATGGTGAAAGATTTCTCGCCATGTGATGTCCAGTTTGTCTGCATCTTCCAAGATTGTTGTTTTGCTTTGAACTTAGATTCATAATCTTGGTAACCTGATAATAGGTACACCAGACATCTGAGACCTTAAAGGCTCTACAATATGTCTTATCCCATATTTTCTTCATATTTGGCATTAATAGGTACTTGGAATATGCCCTGGGAACCATAGTGCCAAAAAACCGTGAATGAATAATTGTCTCTTGTTCTTTCCAAAGATTGTATTTAGACTAGTGCATGCAACTGGTCGCTTTTGAGAAACTTGATCTTCCCTCTTCCAGTAAAATCAACTCTACCAAGTGAGTTCACTGTTAAACATTCCTTAAGTGAAACTTTGCACTTACAAGTTATGGAAATTCGTGTACCACATCGTATTCTCGTATGTTCTTCCTCGATGATTAGATCAAAAACTCCAAGAGGAACAAGCAGATCCCACTTTGGCTTGACAAGGTCACCTCTATTATCTAACTTCAAAACGTGACAACGAAATGGATTGTATTCCAAGTAACTTGATACTCTAGTCTTGATGACTAGAGTAGATGAATGATTCTTTTTGTTCCCTTTCATCTCCAGTGATAAGAGAGATTAAACCTTCAGTGAGAAGAATATATTTGAAGGAGGAAAAACAGTGAAGGGTAGGTTAAACCTTCCCTAATACCACGCATTCTTGATTGGTGATACCTCTTTAGGGGTTTCTTACCCTGAGCTTCCTCCTAAATTCCTAGAATTCAAGCCGCCCCACAATATTTGGAACAGAAAGGAAAATCTCCTTTTCTAACTGAGTAACCTGCTTTTAAACAACGCATGAGGGTTAAAAAAAATTAAAAAATGGGGCCACAGTCAAAAAAGTACGTCCAGTGGACACATTACAAATAAAAATAATATAGGCAGGAAGAAATGACAAAGAATCGACATATTCAACAGATAACAAGTAAAAATCAAAGACTCATCACCTCCAAGAAGAGTCCATTTTCCATACACAAAGACTCCCGCTTTCTTCAATTGCAGAAAGAAGATTAGTTTCACACACTAATATGAAATATATGTTCTGAGCTGTTTTCAACATGGCCACTGTAGTAGCGAAGCCAAACTCCAAATGAACAATTTGTATGGCATTGACTGAGGTCAGTGCTTCTGATTTGCAGTCCATGCAGCAACAATTGGTATTCTTATCCCTAAAAACAACTAAATTTAGTTCATGAATAAACTAACTTAAAATGTGAATAGTCAACCACCTGCAAGAAGGCACCTTGATATAATTAGAAAGAACAAGATACTCGCATTTAGGTGTCAACTGGAAACCACATATTTCAACTGGAATCTGGAAGACAGCAATGGCTTCAGATTTCAAAAACGCCAAGAATAAAATGTAAATAAGAAAGATACATACCCTTTGGTTATCTGTGTTTGCTAAGCTAGAAATCATGACAGATGTATATCCAAGAAAAGATGGGCATGATAGATTAGTTTTGATGGGAATCTGGTAGAGGAAGATGAGCCCATCTACTCCTTTGGAGGATCCACAGAACGTGCAGACATATATTTTTCCCTCATTCACCCTAAGCTGCACGGAAAGAATTGAGCACGGATGCAGATAACAACCAACAAGTTCTGCAGAGTCTTCAAAACTTTCATCAGATTTTACACTTCCAGACGAACATGTAGTCTCACTGAGATCAGTACTGACTTTGTCAGACTTCTGTTTCGGGTTTTGAAGAACAGAGGGGGCTTGACCATAGGATTGATCCTCTGAGGAGAAAGGAAAACTAATGTCTCTGAAAATTATACTCTCTGAAAACGGAACCTTAAATAATGGTTCCTCAATGGTTCGGTTGAATGTGCAAGGTTGACCAGTCAACAGCTGAAGATTTGAAGTTTCAGCTAATGGACAAGGATTTCTTGTCAATTCTCCACAGATTTGACCATTCATAGAAGTAAAATCCCAAGCACCAGCAGTACTACTTGTATCATCTCTCATTTCATGTAACGGTAAAGAACAGTCTGAATCATGATTTTCCTGCACAGAATTACCATACACCATGAGTTAGTAACAGAAACAATGTTGAACAACATAATTTATCCTTAATGATGAACAACACTGTGAAACAGTTTTTTTTCCACCATGCAGTGTAAGAAAGACAAACCTCTACACTACCAATCTTTTGTTGGGAGGTGGGCAGATTTTCTTCAACAACCCCAGAAATTACTTCTGGTTCAAGAGGAAATTTCTGACAAAATATGATACTAGAATGGGCTAATTCTGAAATACTTTCACTCTTCCCCTCACAATTATCATCAGATTTCCATAATAGACGTGCTGAAGATGAATCATCATCCAGTGACTGATCTTTGTGAGAATTACCAACTTGCGGCAAACCTATTTTATCGTCCTCCTCGTTTTTACCAAGCATGGACTTTTGTCCATAGACATCATGCACATAAAGATCATCCTCAAGGCTGTCTGGCACAATAACTCGGCCACCCCCTGAATTACTAAGACTGGTAATCTGTTCCCCGCTGACAGGTGATTCAGTGCAAGTACCTAGAAGATTATAAAATTACGGCCAAACAAAAAGTCATATGAGATCCCAGGCCAATACCCAAGCATACCTCTTAAATAGGAGTTATAGTTTTTCTCCTCCGCTGGAATCATGCTTTCAGTACCAGATTCATAATTCTGATCACCATTTTCGGTGCTTTGCTTACAGGTCTTTGACAATAACGGAACAGCACTAGGGAGCAAAAGAACCATCATGGATCTTGCCATGTCATCTGGATTGCATCCCATAATGTGGTTGCTTTTTTTCACACATGCAACGACTTTGACTTCATCTGAAACTGCAAGAATTTTGTAAGAAACAGAGAAATGGTTACGATTAGGTAAAGATCAATCAAGACTAAGTTAAAAATAACCTTCAAAGGAGTCTATAGAATCAGGAATGTCCACATTCATTTTAATTGGAGCACGTTCCTTTTCAACTTCTGATAATTCTCTCATCTCCATTTCGGAATCTAAGAATCCACAAAGCTAAAATGCATTTGGTTAAAATTCACTACATATTTTACAAGTTGCAGATTTGTTAACCATGTGAAAGAGGGTAAGAAATGATTGAATTCAGATTACCAGCCTACATATCAGGGTGAAAGTGAAATGTTTGAAAGAGTGATTTAAGTGGATTGGCAGCAAATGATCAGAAAATGAAACAGAAAAACATTAAAAAAGACTTGCGAGAATAACAGTAGTTCAATTCTGCATGCCCTATGTGCTTCAGTAGAGAGCCAGCAGGAAGATAGAAAAAACAGAAATCACGGAGCACTTGACACAAAGTTTAGTCCATACCATTTTATTGGGAATGGCAGATTCCATGTTTGTGAGATCAGTCTGGTTTGATTTGGAAGATAAATCAGTGTTCCATGGAACAGAGTTAAAGTGACATTCCTGACGCGTATGTTGACTATTTGTTGATAGAAAACAGATCCAACAACACATTAGTAAACTTATCATAATCACATATCATGATGAACAATTGGCAACATACCCTGAAACTAATACCTCTGGACACAGCTCACCTTCTGGTTCTTGGTAGAGGTTTTGGTCTTGATCAAGAAGTGTGTATGCCTCGATGGATTTATGGTCACACCTCTTACTTCTCTTTTTAGTTCCATGTTTCTTTCCTAAGTATATGACAAGATCAGCAGCAGCACATATTTCTGAGTCTGGTACTTCATGTTCCAATGGTATCATGCATGTTTGTGCAACCCCCTGGGCATTAGCCACAAGCTCACGTAGGAGTCTTTGAACAAATGGGTTTCTGAACCCGAAGAACTGCAACAATTTTGTACGAGAAAAGTCAAAAGAAAATCTCTAGATTCAGAGTGCCATTGGCGTTAGGCTGTAATACCAATTCATCCATAGTGTTTAAAAACGGAAAAAACACAAGAAAATGGGGGTATTTGTGTCACAGTCGGAGAGAGCCTTATCGAATTCCAGTCCAATGTTTGTGTCAATTTTTATTTTAAAGTTACAAAGGAAGATCACCCAAATCAGTGATCAACTGGTACATGTACCCTCTTCTTCCCACGCAAGAACTCTTCCTGGACTGCCCAAGCCTGAGCACCCTTTAGAGAGTTCTTCTCACCCTGGCACCCCTCTTCCCAGGAAATCACCTAATCCTGCTAGCCCAACCTTGAACAGGCTTAACTCTGGAGTTCCTCTACACCCCGGTGCCCCTCTTTTTTTAAGAGAAATAATTTCTGAATACAAGGCTAATACGCACAACCTACAGAATGGTGCTCCTAGAAAAGAGACGGTAAATCTAAATAGTTTGAATTCAGTTTTCAAATAGCACAAAATACTGAAAGACCACGTAGACATAGATTTTACACACTAGATTTTATTCGAAGAAATGGGAAAAAATATTCTGATGAAAAATGGCCCGAGAATAAATTGTAGAATCAATGAAATCTATGCAACTTTTCTACAATTCTTAGGATTGGAAAACATGCCCATGTAACTTGCCTCAATGCCATCTATTTTGCCACGAAATCGTTTCCCATTCCAGTTTCTGACTTTAGGTCCATTCTTCTTCCAGAAAAATTCCCAAGCACCATCAGGCGTCTGCCCCGAAAATGAATCACCACAAGAAGACGTAACCTATTATAAAAGCCATTTTTAAGTAGTAAGACTTTGTAAGGGTTATTCAAATTAACAGGGATATTTCATTGAACGTCTAATAAAAAAGTCGTACGACTTCATAAAGTTATTCAAAATCAAATGGAACATTTCACTGGAATTGTAGAAGCAAGACAAAGGAAATTTTATTAAATGAAGTCGTAATGTAGTACAAACCACGAACAGAGGACCTTTGAAGCCCTCTTGGATTTCCATCTTGTACGTGATCCCGATGTAGGTCCGAAGAGCATGATAACCGACTGGATAGGGATATCGATCTTTCCCCTGCGCAATAAGAAGGTTACGAAATAATGTAAAATGTAAGTCATGACAGCATAATGTCAATTACATACAAATCAAAGAAAGGGCAAATCTCGAGCGTCTCTAAAAGATTTTATTCGTTGACGTTATCAACGAACAAAATCAACAGTCAAAGAGAAACAAATGCTAATTGGAAAAGTAGAGCAACGATGCGTACAGCATGATAACCAACTGGATAAGGATACCGATCTTTTTCCCTGCGCAGTTAGAAACTAATGACGAAATCCAAAATGTAAATTATAAACGCGTAATTTTAAGAGTTAAAGTTAAAACTACATATCAATCAAAGAAAAGGCAAATCTCTAGGTTATACGTATAAAAAAAAAAGACTAAGAGAAAGAAATGCTCCCTAGGAAGGAGAATTGCAGATCCAACCAGCCGCACTAATTTAGGAACTCGGACGGGGAAGGAGAGAGAGGAAGCGAACCCTGGAGGAGGTCCAATACTTCTTCTCCGACGGACCGGCGTAGAGAGCACCAACGGAGACGATTTCGAGATCTTCTAGCATCTGCTCGACGTGATTTTCCATCGTGGGAAGTGCGGATCATCGAAGAGATCTTCTCCAGCCAGTAGACAAGCAACTCCAGTATCTTCCCGCCAAAAAGTAAAGATGAGAGTGATAGTGCCAATTCAAAGTGGTGCAAAAATAAGATTTGACGCCGTTGCCGGGGATCGAACCCGGGTCACCCGCGTGACAGGCGGGAATACTTACCACTATACTACAACGACTAAGTATTAGCATGATATTTATCTTAAAAAAAAAATCAAATCTCAATTAAAAAAATATTTCAAAATAAATAATGATAATCATAGTTAATGTCCGAATACCTTTTGTTATGGTTCTTTTTTTTCTGATAGTATTACAGAATTGAGCTCACCTCAAATTGGTGCTCGAAGTATAGAAGTTTCGGAGGCTCATCAACTCACCCTCGTCCAACTAATCTAGCACGACGCTTGAAAAAGGTAGGAAAAAGCTAGAGATCTACCACGAGATGTGTGCACTTGGCACCTATAGGAAATAGGGTGGTGGTGCCACATAATGGTCAAAGAGCTCTGTGGACTTTTTTTCATCTCAAGTAAGTGAAGAGGCAAGGTTGATTTTGTTGAATTTGACTCTTTATTTTTGTGACTTGAATTGACGTGTATATCTAATTTTAGACTGAGAGCTCTTTCTTGATTCTACGGGCCGTGGTGCAAGGCCGCTATTAGTGGGTGGAACAAATTTTCTAGTTAATTCCATTGACGAACAAGACCTGGTCGTGCTAACTAGCCACGCAGAGGCAACCCTCTATGCCTGGCTTGACCGCAGAAGTTTGAGGCGATAACAGGTCTATGATGCCCTTAGATATTTTGGGCCACACGTGCTACACTAATGTATTCAACAAGTTTATAGAGAGAAGTGTGGGAGAGAGAAGGAGAATTTCATGTAGTGAGAGAATTTCCTTGCATGTGAGAGAGAGAGAGGGGGTGGGAGAGAGAGAGACTCACTATCTTTCTCCTTCCCGCGGTTGTGATCGTGGCACGTGTCGCAATCACATGAATGGCCCCTAAATACATTTAGATTTTTTTTAAATAAAAAAATATATTTTCTTAGTTTAGAAATTAATTTTAAAATCATGTCACCATTCTAAACTATTTTCCAGTGAGGATGCCAATTTATATACATCCGACATGCCAATTTTTGGATCTCAAGGCCATTTTTTGATCTCCAACATAGCCTTCAATCCATTTTTAAAAGGTGTGAAGTTTGGGGAAGGTTTTGCAAGGTTCTAAAAGAATGAATGTTCAGCAAGAGACGAAGAAACTGGGAAGGCGTAAGAAACTTGGCCTCTTCAAATTCAGTCTCTCTTGGTTGATTGCCAGTTATGGGAACCTGATTTTCTAGTATTCATAAAAGCACATGGATTTATATTAGTTTTCAAAGAAAGCAAGAGCATTTACATGAAAATCATCTATGACATTTTCCTATGAGTAAGTGGGTCCTTTTTTTTTTACAAATCCATCAAGGGTTATCATCCTTGATTGATTTTGATTCACAAATAGTAGAAGTTACATTTCCATTTATTCGAGCAAATAATTTGAGTAGACTACCGTCATCATGACATGCCAACTATCTACAACGTATGATATTATTGTGATTGCACATGAATTCCATGGCATCAAGCATGATTATCATCATGGTAATTTGATGTTTGCATTTTTTTAGTGGTTAATTGTGTTTATCTCTTGTTATTATCTTTATCCTTCCGTATCAGTAATAACAACATGCTGGATCCATATCTCATCAAAAAATTTCTATGTAATTCGGCTTAGCCCCCAAGATTGTTCACACTGAAAGTACTTTTTCATTTTGTCCAAGCCCCCTATAGAGATCAATTTGCATCCCACAATTTTCTACTCCAAATCTCTTTTGCACGACATCTGTTTAGAAAAAAACTAGAGTAGCCAATGGCTGCCATCATCATCTTAATGATTGGGTATCCTCAATTGCCTTCATTTATCTCTCTTGGCAAGGTTCCACTTCGTCTTCTTCATCCTCATGCACTCATTCTTTACGACACCCTTGAGTTCTAGACTTAGGCTTTTGTTCAAAATCACAGTACAACATGGCCCCAGTTAGCTCGTGGGCCGCGGTGGGAAAAACAAGGGCTGGGGGAGGGCCCTAGTGGAGAAAGAGGAGAGAGAGTGGGCGAGAGTAGAGTAGAGAAGGAGAATACAAAGGGGAGGAGGAGGGGAGAGATGAGAGAGCCGAAACAGTTCACCAAGAAAATGATATTCGTGACATCATACCCAAAATATGATGTTGCAGGAAGAGATATATAGATAGAGAGAGAGAGAGAGAGAGAGAGAGAGAGAGAATAAAGATTTAGGAAAATCAGGCGAAGATAGAAGATTTAGGTAAATCACGCTCAATGTAATCTCCATTAGGCGGGCATTGATTTGTATTTTATGCAGGCTATCTGGTATATCCCTCATAAGTGATTCGGTAACTTTACGTGAAGAGATTAAGACATTTAATTATTCTGATCTTATCACAATGAGATCATCAACATAGATACCAACTATGAGATGCAAGCCCCGTCTCTCAGAATGCAATCCAGAGAACGAAGAATCATCCGTCAAAAATGATAGTGTCATCTGCAGAAGCTCCAGTATAAGCTCCAAAGGCTCAGCCGGCATAGGGGAAGCTCCAGGTATGGATAGGGGACGGGCATCTTTCCTGACCATAAACACCTGAAAGAAATCAGAGAGTCCAATGATAGAGGTCATAAGCTCGGTGTTAGCTTTCTTTGTACTGGTCACTGCTGCTCTCTTTAAGGTTTCTGGAGCCATCGTAATTTAGGCTTCATGTAGCAGAGGAGTTTCTCTATGGTGTTCACTGATTCTGGAGGATCTCTGGATCCCAGCTTGATTGTCTCACTTACCATTCTTATGGTAACTCTTACTGCATTTGCATGAAATACAGGATCTAAGACTTTTTAAAGCATATTTACAGGTGTCAACTCCCCTTGAGAGCAGGGGGAGGGAAGTGGGAGAGAGCGAGAGAGAGAGAGAGAGACTCGGGTCTTTTACTCGAACTACCTGATAAGCACATTGTTTTTATCTGAATGGGTAAAAGACAACAATTATCAAATAAACGGATGTTTGGGAATGATTTAATGTACTTGAAATCGTACAATATTTACATAGCACCAACAATTTAATTCATATAAATGATTACCTACAACAAAAAAATGTAAAAACGAGAGAAGAGATTTGCAATGATCCTGAACCACCTGACCATTCCATGATCAGCAATCTTAGAATGAGATGGGTGCTCGTCCGGCACCTACTTAATCAACATCTATTCCTGCATATCAGAAAACAATGAAGTATAGATCTCATAATAAGAAAAACAGAAGGAAACAAATACAGACCATTTGGAAGGGCATAAATAATAAAACTTGGCAGTTTTTGAAAAGACTCGATCACAAAGCGGTGGCAGATTCCTCCTCAACCTTCTGCCGCTTGAGCTCTGGCTCTTCCTCTTTATCTGGAATTTCATCTAGTGTCTCAAGAACTCCACCGTTGACTTGGTCAATGCCCAGAAGAGAAGCATGCTTGCTAGTTATCTGGCGCCCTGCTCGGACTTTGGGCCCCCAGTGTCGTTCTGGGTTAGGAAGAAATCGAGCCACTTTCTTAGCCTGGGCCTTGCTCAGTGAGCCCACTGCCCGGGCAAAATTAGCCTGCTCACAACAAAAGTGGTACTCGGGTTTTAAGGAAAACACAACTGATTAAGTGGTACTTGGGTTTTTAAGAAAAATCTCAAGTGGGTAAATGCAAACCTGCAATTTGGGCTCTTTGGAGAGGATCACCGTTCCAGACTGATCCAATGGTTGCGATTTTACAGGATGGGTCTTCACCTGTAGAGAGCACAATGATTGATCATTAAAAAGCAGATTACCAGATGAGATAAAATTAAAAAGTTATATAAAGATAATGACAAATTAAGTCAAACGAATGGTTATTTTCTTAGTCTTCTCCTCATTATAAGTCATGGTTGACTATATGTTTTCACAGTACATCATTGTCAAACATGAAAAGACAATATGAATAATGTTCAAGACAAGTAACAGATCTAAAAGTATCCAGAAATAAAATTTATTAAATAAGGATTCCAATCTTCCAAGTATTTAAACCCAAATTCCAAGCAATGACAGAAAATGACAAAGGAGAAAGAGATTACCCATGAGCGCATGATATCCCAGATCACATCCATAGGAGCGTCTGATTTGAGCCCCAGAGGATTCACATGGGTACCTGAGATTTGGTATCCAGCATTGACCACTGCTGACCGGAACATGACAGCTGAAGGCGATGTGCACTTGAGAGTAGCGCACAAATTGTGGAGACTCAAAAACAGAGGAACGTCAGGCAGCTCCTACATTACATGAAGAAGTCATAAGACTATGGTACATTGCCTTCAGCAATCTCAAAGATAAAACCCATAATTTCCTAAAATGGAAAAGGTACATTGACTAAATAAAATGAAATCCGGGACAACAAAAACAGATACGTATAATAAACAGGAAACAGATTCTTTTAAGCAGTCTTCAAAAAGATGTTTCAATCAAATAACTGTTCTTAGAAAAAGGAAAAAAAATGGAAATTGGTACCTCTGATATTGTCGTCAAGACTGATGAAATTTTCTCATACGCTGGGTATCGTTCCTTCATCATTCTAACACTGTTCAATGTAGAAGAAACCCAGTCAAAGTCATGGATGGGGGCAGACCAGATGGGCCCGCCCATATTGAATTTCTTCCCGCAATCAGAACATTCTTGGGGAACAGCGGGGCCAAATCCAGGGGCATATCTCACGCTGTTATTCTAGAAAGTGGGCCAAAATGAAGCTTTTAGATTTATGAGAGAAATTAGATAATTCATCCAAAGTTTGTGGAATTATCAGAAGCTTACTTTGGTGGCAATCCGCCCAAGAGGTTGGAGATGGAATGAATCGCATCCTACGCACTGGTATATGTATGAGAGTTTTAAAGGTGTATTCTTGATAGCGCCAGCCGAACTGTGAACAACTTAACAAATCATTTACATTAAAGAGGAAAATTTTTGAAATCACTTTGCTCATCAGAATTAGGCAACAAACTTGTAGGGAAACTCTTAGTTTGTTCCTTTTCAGAATTTTCCAAGAGGACAACTTCATAATCTTCTACCACATGCACTACATGCATTTATCTAGTGCATTTTGTGTTGTTTATCAAGGTCAAATTCCATGGCAAAAGAAATAGAGAGAGAAGAGACACTTACGTATATACGCGGACAAAAACCCGTATATAAAAATCCATTTGAACAGAAATCACAGGAACTATGTATCGTTTGTAGCGATTTGCATGGCTCTGGCAAGATGAACAGTTCAAGGAGATTAAAAATAAGGAACTAGTTATAATCAACGAAGAATTTGATACGGGTATCAGTAACTACACCTCAATGCATCCGAGGAGGATTCTTAGAGCCATTTCATGGCAATATTTCCCTTTCACTGGGTATGAGCCATACCTGAGACAGAAATTGACATAATTAGTGGAATCAAATGATAATAATTTGTTTCTCTTATTTTAATCTCTCTCTCTCTCTGTGTCTCTGTGTGTACTGACTTTACTTAACTTCGCAATCCCTCCTGCCTTTTTGTTTCACTATCTGCCTCTTTCTTTTTTTTTTTGAATAAACTATCTGCCTCTTTCTTACCCCCCATCACTTTGCACATCACTCATACTCTATGCTTAGCTACCAGACATTGCAAACTCATGATTAATAAAATGATCTCCAGAGAAAAATGCTTTTACTCTTACTTTGCATAACAAACCTCCCCATTCCCACCGCAAAGAACAGCCAGATCAGTAGCAGTACACATAAGAAGGCCACCATCGGCAACACACTGAATAGCTGAGTCCAAGAAGACAGATGGCGAACCATATGGATCAAGATCAACCTGATGAAAAGTTTTCAACAAAATCAGGGATCCAAAAAAGGTTTATTATATTGTTAAAAAAAAAAGGTTCATTATTCTAATACACTGTTCGAATTCTGTATACCTTGGTTTTACACCTAAGAGCAGAGAAACTGTTTATCTATGCATATTGAGAGTCTTCAGATTACAATTACATAGTTCTCTCGTTAGAAAATTGAATTCCTTCAAGGACTACAGATTTCCGTTTTTTATATATTCCAGGGATTTATTTTCAGTTTTACACTTCTGCCTTACTTTTTGTATCTACTTCTACCCATGCGAAACCTTACATGAGTTTACCACATTCAAAAAATAGTCTGATTGGTACCCAACCTGTTCGGGTTAATGCACAAACCAAATGTAATGAGACATTGGAAGTTGCAGAAAGCAAAGCAAAGACAGAGAAGATAAGAAGGCATGTAAGGAATCAATTGCTTGCACCTATTGAAAAGAGTCATGGCTTGTATGGGCATACTGGCATACCATACAAATCAAAGTTACCAATATACGCTTGGGTCTGGGTTTCCTAATGGCCAAAATACCTTCAACTCTAGAATGAGTAATAAAGCAAACGACTAATAGGATCTACCTCACTACCATGTGCTGCAGCTCTGAAAGTCTAGGGTTCCAACGGAGAAGCTAAATATGATTGAAATCATTGAAACCTTAAGCTAAATATTATTAGACGAGTAGTGTTTTTCTTTTCATGGGTTGTTGGTCTTCTGAAATAACGACCATAAATTAAGAAATTTTCAGCTTAGATAGAGAAAGTGAAGAAGATGATTGTTACCACATCATACTCCTTCGGATGTGTCAGCATATAAACTCGAGCATCAGCGTGATGGGCTTCAACTTTAGAGGTTGTCAGCGATCCATTAAACTGTATATTCTTCTTGCATGCTTCAATAGATGCTGTTGAAGCCGCAAAAACAACATAAAAAACAAAGAAAAATTCAGTACACATCACCATTGAGGAAACAGAAATAGCTACAATAGTACCTTTATCAATGTCAAGAGCCACAATTTTACCGATCCCTTCCACTTCCCTCGCATATCTCAAAGATCTCAATCCGGAAGCAGCCAATGCCTGAAAATTGGGAATAAGAGACTCCCAAATTAACCCTAAAACCCTCGATTTATCATCTACACCAACAAATATTTTTAGGGTACCTCCAGAATTAACGGTTCTTTTAGCTCCCTTGAATGACTCCCCCCATCCCCATTAGCTGATTCATATCTCTCAATTCCTCCATTAGTTTCTTCTGTCGCCGAAGGAGTTTCTTCTGTCGCTGAAGCAGTTTCTTCTTTCAGAGGGGAGGAAGGGTTCTCTTCCAGTACCTTTACCTTTTGACTTTCTTTTTTGACCAAGTAAGCTTCGTGCTCTTCTCTACGCCGAGAAATGAATGTTCTCAAGACGGCAATAGACATGTCTCTGTTATTAACCTGAGTTTTTCAATAAAAAGAGATCTTTCAATCAGACGTCTTAATCTCATTCAGATGGCACAGATTTAATGCGAGATCAAAATCTCTCTACGCCGAGGAGAAAAGGAGGAATTTTGAGACCTGAGTTTTATTGTAAAAGACACTGTTGCTTCGGTGCATAAGAATCTCTGCCTCTCCTTCCCTGATGATGGTGTACTCATCGAGTTTGCTTCCTCCTTCGGCGCCCATCTCTGAAGGGCAGCGGCCAAAAGATGAAAAATAGATGGGCACAGTGATTTGGGGGCTTCTCTGTCGCCGCAGAGATCTTAACATGCCATGCCGATCAGAACCAAAGTTTCCCGCTTCGGCGATCTCTCTATCTCTCACTCTCCCTGCAGTTCTGAGGGTTAAACCCTAGTTCGAGGAAACGGGAGCCGTGTCTTCTTTTTTTGGCCCACGACCCAGATAAGCCCACCCACGTTGTGGGCTATATCAATTCAGCCTAGGGTTAGAGATTTTATAAGGTGGAGGATCTTTGAAGGGCTTGCACTTGTTTGTGAACTAGCTTTAGAAATATGTTGAAGAAATGTTCAAGATTCCAAAAACTTAAGAAAATGAAGATTACAGCGACATGCCATGGGTAAATGGTTATGAACAGCGGAGAAGGAGTATTATTTTACAAGAAGAGCAATGCCGACGAGGACAACGGCCAATTGGGGAGGAAGCAGAGCCTTCTAGTTCATCACAGAGAAAAATTTCATTCTTCATTTTTTTCATTACATTGCTCGTATGAGAATTTTTGAAGAGAAGGGTGATCTCCAAATGGCTGGTTATACTGAGAGGCAATACTGAAAGACAGTTACAAGGACACTTCAAAGAGGAAGGGAGGTGAACTAGAATTTCATGGGTATTTCTCAACGAAGAGTTGTCTCTTCATTGAGAGATATTGTGTGAATCTTGTCTCTTCGACGATTGTGGCCGATTTGAAGTTGAAATAGGACTAGTATAAAACTCAAACACCACTAACTGTTGAATAATCTCCATGGGTTGACTTTGACCTGTTAATTATTGTCAGCATCATTCGCCCACATTCATGTCCTCCAATCATAGGTTTTAACTGCAATGTTTTACTTAACGGGACTTGTTCTTTCACAAGAGGGATCCCATTGATTAGAATGTGCTTACTATTCTTGGGTCTTAGTTGAGGCATTTAATTGAATGGAATGTATGTTAGGCAATTTAATTCAGTTCATCAACTCAAGTCCCATCACCCATGTTCTTCACATGGCCCATCATTATAAGCCACAAGAGATGAAAACCGAATGGTTATGGGTTTTTTGGCATAAAATTGGACCAATTTAGCTTGTATCAATTTTACTTTAGATTTTTTATGTTTTTATTAGATAAGTGATCAAGTTGATTGATTCAAATAGTTTTTACAAATATTCCACTAGTAGGTTTATTGGAGGTCTCGGTGAGCTTTGAATCCTCCATTGGCACCATCATATCTCACCAGCTCCAAGTGATAAATATGATATTCAAACCTTCCTTGATATCCTCACTCTACTCACCTTCATTTTTGTATTGATACACAGAGAAGTTTCGGAGTTTAGAACTAGTTGACCTCGTACCCTCTAAAAATGATATTTAAGGGTTTTGATGCAGATGATATCTTTACTATTCTGATATAGTGATATATGTGATATCATGGGTTTTCCAAAGATTTAAATTAATATATTCTTATCCTCTCCATCGAGAGTAGATGCCATGAAATGATTTTTATTCGTGCACTTTTTCAGATGAAGGCATCAATTCAAGTGTTCTAAATAGATGCCATATAAGGATTTACAAAATGTGCTTGTATCGCCATGGGCATTCTATTTCTTCTAGTCTAGAGCTTTGTTGAAATTTTTCTCAGCTCGTTTTCAGTTTCTCCTTTTTTTTTGGGGGGGGGGGAGGGGGAGGGAAAACTACCCATCAAATGTGTTGACAGTTTCACATGGAAACAACCCAAAAAATGGAAAGATTCAATAAATCTAAGGGGTGGAGTCCATAGTACAATTCATCGGCCTGTAAATAGAGGCCTTCTTTGTTCAAAATGGGTAAGATTTTAGGGTAATTGGTACGAGTTTAGCTGAAGAGAAGTTATAGTTGGATTTAGGCGTGCATGTATCCCATTTCAGAGTCCTTATCCTATCCCTTGTTGTTTCTAGATAGGATTTGAAACAAAGAGTATTTATCTATAAGTTTTGGGTTTTATCTTTTATGTGTTCCTCTTTTTAGTTGACATTCTACTGAATTTTCTCTTCAAACTCATTCATTTTCTCTCTTATTTTTCTTGAGAGTTGTGAGAGAGGAGATCTTGATCTCAACAATCTTTTGCTGTCTTCTGTTCCAAATTACTTATAAAAATTTATAATACTAATCATTATCTATATTAAATCATGTATTATATACTTGTACATGATTTTATTTCAAGGCATATGTAAGTCGCCCATTGCAGTATCATATCTTTAATGACATCAGTTTAGCTCTAAGGTGCTTTAAAAATATCCTTTGACAATATGATGTTGAATGATTACAGGAAGTAATAGATACGATTATAGACATCATTTTAAGAAATTTATAATGTATGGATGAGATGTGATAGTTATTATTCTGCACTATGATCTACATATAATGTACGTATTAAGACATGTATAAATCTATCTTTACATTTTGCCCTAGAATTTGCAGATAATGACATATATAGAAATATATATCATATTCATAATTTATTCTATGTAATATAGTTAAAATACCTATCTTTATATTTATGATATTAAAAGCACGAGTAATATGTATATATCTAGATCATAAATTATATGTTTTATAATTATATTTTGAAGATACTATTAATAAGTACATTTATACATCTATATATATATATAGATATATATCAAATATGTAATTGTGTATATATGCACACATTCCTATCTGTATAAATATATATCATAGATGCTATGTTTATGTGATATAATTTTTAGATCCTACATAAGTATACCTATACAAATAAATCAATATATAGAACTGTCTTATAGAAACATACTCTATAATCTACAATTATATATCATTTTAGAGAGGATCTAAAAATTATATCAAAGAATCATAGCATCTATGAAATATATTCCTTTATTAAGAGATACACATATAGGAACTTATGTATCTTATGTAGATTATATTTCAAACACATTTAATCTATAACCTATAGTAACATAGATTTGTATACAAATTTATCTAAGGCATGCATACTATCTGGCAAAAGCATGAAATTTATTATATATATGCATGTTATCTTAAAATTACATTCATAAATATATATATATATATATATATTAAATTTTTTTGTCTTCATCATATTCCATTGCAGAAATAACAGTTATGTGAAATATATTTTTTCATTATCTGCACATTATAGTGCAAAAAACTAAAGATTGATTTATACATAGAGATAAATTTTTGTAGATTATAGTGAAGAAACGTAAGAACCACATCTTATCCCTATATAATATTTTCTATTTAAAGATACCCACAATTATCTCCATTGACTCCCATAAGCATATGACAATATACTACTACAAGATATTTCAAGAGTTGATGACATGCATTTTGTACTTATGAATAAATGATTATTAGATGATTTGAATTCATAATTCATGTCATCATGATGCACGATTATCATATTTTTATAACATATTAGTGAATCCCATGCCATTTAGCAGTTTACAAATTGCATTTTTAATTTTACACAATTAACATGTTTTACTTATTTTCTTCAATTTTTTGGATTTTAGGATTTGAGGAAAATGAATCAAGAAGACATAAAAGCGGAAGGAAAAGAAATGATCTAAGTCAACCACAAGTTTGGTCTTTTTTTCCTTTCAAATTCAATTTAATGGAAGGTGGGCAGTTAGAAGCCTATAAATATCTAAAACCTCATTGTAGTTTTTTGTGCTTGGGCATGTAAAGCCTAATCATGGGTTCCAATTTCTTCCTTTCACCCAGTGGGAAATTTTTTTGCATTTTTTTCTGGTTTTTGGATGAAATTTATGCCAATTTTTTGTCGATTACCCTTCAAATGCATGTGATTTGAAGGGTTTGTGTTAAAAGATGCTCTTGAAGAACTTTAACGTAAGCTTTTGAATCAAAGTTATAGGGTCATCGAAGAAATGATTATGTGCGGTGGTTAGAAACGTAGAATGATAAATATTCACTCAAAGTATAATAACATGTATAAGAATGAACTGTTTTATGCCTTAATTTGTATTAATAATCATGTAATTACAAGTATAAGTTGAATGTTATTGCACCCCCAACTTAAATAATTTTTAGTCCCTTAGAAATTTATTATAGAATCTCTCTAGAAGGTTTTTCTACTTTTCAATCCTACCACTAAATAGGTAAAATGTAAGTTAGAGCAAGAAGAGAGAGTGTGATTTCATTGATATGACGCCCCCATGCAATGGGGGCTTAATATAGGAGAGAGAAGACTAGTGGGCCGAGCCCACTAGAGAGAGAGAGAGAGGGAGAAGTGATACATGCCCATTAACAGTCCCCCTCAAGCTGGAGCGTGGAGGTCGAACATGCCCAGCTTGGACCCCATAGTATCATAGGTCGGGCCTGGTAGTGCCTTAGTGAAGATGTCTGCTAGCTGATGTGCCGAGCGACGTGTGGAGTACGGATGGTACCGCTCACCACATACTTGTCGAATAAAGTGGCGAGTCAATCTCAATGTGCTTCGTCCGCATATGGAGCGTAGCATTACGGCAATAAAGGTCGCAGCCGAGGTTGTCACAATGCATACGCATAGGCTCTCGAGGGGGAATCCCAACTCGGTGAGAAGAGAGCGCAGCCACAACATCTCTCTGTGGTATCCGCCATGGCTCGATACTCGGCTTCAGTTTGGGACCGAGATACAATGGACTGCTTACGAGAGCGCCATGTAACAAGATTACCTCCAACGTAGGTGGCATATCCACCATGTGACTTCAGGTCCTCCTTGTCGCCGGCAAATCCGAGTCGAGTAGGCCTCAACGCGCAGATGGCCATGGCGTCGATACGAGAGCCCCTCCCGAGCTCTCTTTATGTACGCCGAACACGGTAGACCCCCTCCGGATGGATAGTACGAGGAGCACGCATGAGCCGACTCAAGATACTAACCGCATAAGAGATATGCGGGCGTGTCACGGTGAGGGAAAAATCAATTTCCCCACGAGTTGTCGGTAGAGGCTGCATCCTCCACCGGTGCGGTGGCATGGTCCCACCAGTCCACATTACGCTCCATGGGTGAGGCGGCCAGGCTTGCACCCCAACATCCTGTCTCCTCCCGGGAGATCAAGCGCGTACTTTCGGCGACAAATAGACATACTGCCCACGACGATAAGCAATCTCAAGTCCAAGGAAGTACCTTGGTGGAGACGGAGTCTCGGGTCACGAAGTGCTGAGCCGGATACACCTTGGTCGCGGCAACCTCGGCGTCATCACTCTTTCGGTGATGATGATGTCATCGACATACACAGCCCGGGGATGACACGGCCAAGTGGGGTGCGTTTCCGCGGGGACGGTCGGATCGAGACGGTAGAAACGAAGCCATATGAGAAGAGAAGCTAGGAGAACTTGTGGAACCACGCACGCGGAGCTTTGCTTCAGCCCATAGATAGCCTTCTTGAGGAGACACACCTCGAGAAGACTCCCCACGAGCAACGTACCCGGGCGGTTTGCTCCATGAATACCTGCTCCTCGAGGTCTCCGTAAAGGAAGGCATTGGAGGCGTCCGGTTGATGAAGCGGCCAGCCACTTTGCTCCAAGGCGATGGAGAAGAGAACACGAATGGAGGCGAGGCGCGCCACGGGAGAGAAGGTCTCATGATAGTCAAGACCATAGGCTTGAGAAAAAGCCACGGAGCCACCAGACGCGCCTTATAGCGAGCAACGGAGCCATCGGGGATTGTACTTGAGGGAGTACACCCACTTGCAAGAGGCGGCGTTGGCATCGGTCGGTCGAGGGACCAACGTCCGGGTCTCCCGTCGGAGGAAGGCCGCATACTCCACATCCATCGCCGCTTTCCACGCCGGTACACGCAACGCCTCAATATACGACTTGGGAATTGACTCGGTGAGAACAGCAAGGGCAAAGGAGCGATAGGAAGGAGAAAGGCGGGCGGGAGAAACATAATGGGCGATAGGATGTTGCGTGCATCGGCGAGTGCCCTTGCGAAGGGCAATGGGAAGGTCAAGGTCGAGAGACGGGGAGGTGGTGGAGAGGGTAGGGGTGACGATGTAGCCGAGAACAAGGGGGTGGAGAGGAGGGAGGGTCCACCGCGGACGGGCTAGGGGACGGATGCGGAAGAGGGTGACACATCGAGGCAAGGAAGAGGGTGACATCAGCACGGGGAAGGTCGGAAGCTTGAGTGGTGGCGAGATACGGAAGGGGGTAGGGATGATGAGGAGATATCATCGGCAGACGGGGTAGATGAAAAAAATAGGGAACATCCTCATGAAAGGTCACGTCTGCCGAAGTAACATACTGGGTGCTGATCGGGGAAGTATATACGGTAGCCCTTACGAGTCGAGAGTAACCTACGAACACACCCTTGCGTGCACGAGGAGCTAGATTGGACAGGGACCAGGGAGTGTGATCTCGAACAAATGCGGTGCGGCAGAACACGCGGGGGAGGGAGGGAGAAGATATCAGCCATAGGAGTCAATCGCTGAAGGGGAACCGCACCTCCAAGAAGCGCGAGATGGGGAGACGGTTCACCAAATATGTAGCGATCGGGACAGCGTCACACCGAGAGATGCGAGGTACTCGCATAGCAAGCAGCGGTGTGCGGACCATGTCGAGAAGGTGTCGATGCTTCCTCTCGGCCACTCCATTACTGCTGCGAGGTATATGGACAAGTAGTCGATGGACTATCCCATGAGCCGAGACGAGAGGTCCTCAATCGCCTTCGAGTGAACTCAAGTGCATTGTCCGTGCGCGGGACTTTTACCTTAGTCATGTGCGGAGTGCGATCTCAAGGAGAAAATGCGGAGCAGAAAGTACTTCCTTGAGCTTTTCGGAATATACGTCCAACTCGCTTGAGTGTAATCATCAACAAACACCATGTAATACTTTCCTCCTGTAGGAGATGAATGCGCGCGAGGACCCCAGGACGTCGCAGTGGACCAAGTCAAACGGACTATGAGTAGGTGGACCGGTGCGCGAGGGTATGATGATCGATGATGCTTCCCTAGTTCACAGGACTCACAATGAAACTCAGATAACTTTAACCAGGGAAGAGTTTCCTTAAGTTTGACAAGACTAGGATGCCCCAATCGGGAGTGCCATAAAAAGGAGTCATGAAGAGAACTAGAGGAAGCGAGAAAGAGTGCAAAAAGGGGCTTTGAGTCCCAGTAGAAGGAGAATCAGCCACCAGCTCGTAGATCCCACGTCTGTTCTCACGGCCCAGTCCAATCCTCAGGCCCGTATCGAGATCTGGAAGATGCGGTGATGAGGAAAAGAAGAACACACCGCGAGTGAAGGGCTTTAGTGATCGCAGCGATGGACAACAGTTGGCGGGGAAAAGCCAGGGAATATACAAGACGTTACGTAAAGGAAGGGAAGATGTGGCACGAGGCTGGCCGGTACCAAGGGACGGGGCGAGGAACGGCCCAGTCGGCTATACGGACGTCAGGAATGGAGGTGTCAGGCCGGTAAGAGGTCAGAATAGTGGGAAAACCGGTCATGTGGGAAGAGGCCCCCGAGTCAATAACCCAAGAAGTAATAGGAGGAGTTGAGATAGGCAGGCGTGCACTGGAGAAGAGCCGCGTCCTCCCGCATAGGGACGCCAAGCTGCTGAGTCGAGTGCCGCAAGGCAGGCTGATGGTGCCGCGGGCCGGGCAAAGTGAGGAGCGCGTGATGCACAGAATGTAGGCCAGCTCCGAAGGAGAGAGTGAGAGGCTAACCATCCCTCCGGCTGAAGGAGCAGTAGAGGAAGAGCCTTCGGCAGGAGTGGAGGACGCCTTGCCTCCTGCAGCAGCCATGGCCCAGGCGGGCTTCCCGAACTCCTTCCAGCACTTCTCTGCTGGGTGTGATGTCTTCCCACAGTACTTGCAGGGTGGATGGGAGATACGGTTCTTCCCGGAGGATGCGCCCTTCCCAGATGCCCGGTGAGTCCCGGCTGATACTATGAGAGCGGATGTCTCGGTAGGCTGCATGGTCTGGGATGAGGGCAGGCTGTCCTGCACTCTAAGTGCAGCTGCAAAGATCTCCTCAGTGGGTAGCACCCGCGATCCCCCAAAATGACGACCCCACGATCATATCTGCCGGCTACGGATGTAATCCGCGAGGAAGGCTCCAGCTCGGAGCTCATCACGATACGGGTCGAAGCGTGTTAAGATCCAAAAACAAGCGGCTGATAGACCTCGAGGTTGGTGAAGATAGCGTCGGCCGATCCATAGTAGTTCTGCGGTGTCAGGGTTCCACTGGCGACGGGCGAACAACTCCTCATATAGGCGAGCTGTCCAGGCTCACGTTGCTCTTGTTGGCGTACATAGTCTCCAACTTGAGCCACGGGGGCGCGAGCGGGGCGTGTCATGCTGGCGGCTCCATGATCGAGGTGCGACGGCTGGATATAAGCCGAGAACAAAGCTGTCGACTCCGGGTCTGCTCCACTCGGAGTAACCGGATCCGATTCCTTAAGAGGAGGTTCGGTTATATGGTGCCGAAGGCCAGTGAGCGTTCGGGAACTCCGAGGGAAGGCGCCTTGCCGGGGCCCATAGTGGACCCATCGAACGTGTACGCGGGCTTGGCGAGTGCACTCCCAGTCGAATGCTTCCGGACTGCGAGCCGGCCCCGTCATCCGAGGAGGCTGAGGCGGGTCGTATGAGATGATATGCTTGACTCGGCCATGTGCGAGTGGCGGTCGAGTAAGGGCAGCGGCAGCTTGAGCAAATAGGGCACGACGGCGGGCGGCGTGCGGGTGTGCGCGACAATCGCGACGGACGCGTGCGAGGAGCGAGCGGGAGGCAGCGCGTCGAGCGAGACGGAGCGCGCGCAAGCGAGCGCGCGCGTTAGGCGGGCGGCGCGTCGAGCGAGGGCTGCGCGTCACGCGAGCGAGGGGCGCGCGTCACGCGGAGCAGGGGCGGCGCGTCGGTCGAGGCGGGGCAGACGCGTCACACGAAGCGAGGCGCGCGCGTCACGCGAGCAGGCGGCGCGCGAGCGCAGGCGCGCGTCGAGCGGCGCGTCACGCGCAGCGAGGCGCGCGTCACGCGAAGCGAGGGCGCGCGTCACGCGAGCGAGGGCGGCGCGTCACACGAGCCGAGGCGGCGCGTCACGCGGAGCGGGGGCGGCGCGCGAGCAGGGGCGCGCGTCGAAGCGGGAGCAGCGCTTGTCGGAGCAAGGCGGCGCGTCACGCGAAGCGAGGGCGCGCGTCGAGGGCGAGGCGGCGCGTTAGGCGGGCGGCGCGTCACACGAGCAGGCGGCGCGTCACGCGAAGCGAGCGGCGCGTCAGGGCGAGAGCACAGCGGCGCGTCACGCGAGAGCGAGGCGGCGCGTCGAGGGCGAGGCACGGCGGCGCGTCACGCAGAGCAGGGCGGCGCGTCAGGTAGGGCGGCGCGTAGGGCAGGACGGCGCGTCAGGGCAGGACGGCGCGCCAGGCAGGGCGGCGCAAACCCTAATTTTTCTCTCTCTGCTCTGATACCAAGTTAGAGCAAGAAGAGAGAGTGTGATTTCATTGATATGACGTCCCCATGCAATGGGGGCTTAATATAGGAGAGAGAAGACTAGTGGGCCGAGCCCACTAGAGAGAGAGAGAGAGGGAGAAGTGATACATGCCCATTAACAATGTATAAATGAATGATTACATTTTCTCATAGTCTAGACCATAGTGGTATAGATTTCATCTCTAGGTTGACTTCTTTAGTGTATTTTAGGGTGGTGCTCATTGGTTAACACTTTAGTCTAATCCTCAATTGTGATCGAGGTGAGCTTATATGGGGTGGGTTTGATGCTATGAGAATGAAAAAATCCTCACACTCTCATGAGTAGATGTAATTCCTTACCCTCTCAATAGGTACATCACTCCTTTGCTTATATGGAGGTTACTTATTATATTATAACTCACCTCAACTTGTCTTCCTCCCATCAAGAGAGCGTTCAAAAAATTATTTTCTATCTTTGAGATAAAATGTGGCTGAAAGAATAAAAAGACAACTACAACTAAAGGAATGACGTAGTTAAAAGCAACAAATGCATGTAAAAAAAATTAGTTATTAAAACAAAGGTGGATACCACTTATGATAATTATGCTCCCAAATTATGTGGATGGATGATAGGGATGGATGGAAGTGGTAGACATGGGATGAAAGAAAAGGATGCATTCCCCCTAAATTATTCTCCTTCTTGCTCTTTCTTTTAATTCCTCTATTTTCTTTCATTTTCTTCTCTTTTTTCCTCTTCTCTCTCTCTCTCTCTATTCAAAAAAATATTTTCTATTTAAATGAATCAAGAATTCAAGAGAATTTACATGGAATGAGGATATGAAGGAGTCTTGATGTTTTTGCAGAATGTATGCAAAAATGTGAAGCTAAATGTGAGGGGAATGTGAAGGAGATATGATGGATGTGAGAGTGTGATTATCATGAGTAAAGTTGAAAATGGGTGTAAAATAATTAAACTGGAAAGGTAAAAAGTGAAGTGAAATGCATAAAGGTACAAAGATAGGCACATAAAAAATTATTACTTATTGCACTCTTTTAAGGGAAAGTTTGGAAGCGAGGAATTACCACACTAAATAGGTTTAACTGATGTAACGTAGGGGAGAAGAATTTTTTATTTAAGCTTCTCTCAAAATTCATCCATTTCAATCCCATAGCACTTCAACCCTTTGATTACTCCTTTTTCCTTGGTGCTTGTTAAATACCCAACCCCAAAGAAGTCAGCCACTAAAAATAATCTTATGGTTTATCTAGACCTTTTGGCTTTATTCCTAAAAAAATATAATCACATAGGCTATAAGGCTCTCACTTCTACATCTCTAGTTGATAGGATCTTAAGTGAAATGACTTCCTAAGGTGAGATAAAGTGGTAAAAAATTAAAAATATGAGTTTTAAAATATTTAGATTTTTAAATTTTTTTCCAAATGGTTTAATTTTTCTAAATCCTCACCCCCAACTTAAACACTTCATTGCCCTCAATAAAATCAACATGCTCATGAAAATATGACAAGACTATCATGCATGGCATGTAAAAGATAACAAATATGGAGAGAAGAAAGGGCTAGGAAAACTCATTTAGGCATTTTGATGCTTGTTCACGGGATTTTTCTTGCTCGGCCCCTCTACACAGTATAGTCTCTTCTTCGTTTGCTGCAAAACTAAGAACAAAAAGAAAGCAAAAGAAAAAGAAATGATAATCACGTGAGAAGAATGAAAAAGCATATCCTTGTAATCTATGTTGCTTTGTTCAGAAGTATAAAATTAAACCAATACAAATAATTGGCCCACTCCAATATCAAGTCACCCAGATATCACCCATAACTTGTTTGTTCAATCTATGAACTAATGTCAACAAAATGTAGATATATGTCTCGAAGAAGATTTTTTTACTTGGAATTGTCACTTGAAATATTGCTTTAAACCTTTATTGGAGTTTGATGGATCGTGATACACATTTTTAAAATAATAGAGTTTGATGACACACCGTTTACTCCTTATCAAGAGTAGGACCAGCTTGATGTTCAATCTTTTGTGATTTCGCTAATTCAAATTCGACTAAAGTTATTATCAAGATACACAATAATTTGATCACATATATTTGTGATTTTTTCGAGCTTATGTTTCTACCACGAGACTATTTCAGGTCACATGAACCATTTTTGAAGCGTAAAAATATCCTTCTATAGTCAAGTCTTGATTTTACTTTTATGAGAAAAAAATGAAAATTGCAAAACACCCATGATATCAAAATAAAATTTCAGATTCTCTTTGCTAAAATTTTGATAGATCTGTTTATTTTCAATAACCTTTTTTATTTGAATCAAGTCTTTTTTATTTTTAATCGACCTGTTGAATCTAGTCTTGGATTTTATTTGTCAAGCGCTGTGTTTTATTTACAAAATTCAACAAGAGTTGATCCCCATGAAGAAAAATGAATATTTATATTTTATTTTTTCATGTTTTTGAATCGCTTGAATTATTGCCATCTATCCAATTTTCTGATAAAAAAAGGAGAAAAACAAGGGATAATACTAAGAGCAATAATTTCTGTGGGAGTCAACGGGCTGACTCAGATCTCACTACTTTACCCGAAGGAAAACCGTTGCCCCTCCATTGTAGACCTGCCATGTCACGCAGGTGACCTCCCCAGCATTACGTCAGAAGTATGACGTCATCCCAAAGCCATCCACGCGGCAAGTATGAAAATGACGATACACGTCCGATAATTGGTTTCGATAAAGCCCATTCAGGAGAGAGAGACAGGGCTAAATGAGTCAAATCGTACAAATGAAATGACTATATCAGTTCAACCTATCCTACGTGTGGGGCTGAAGCACACGTGTCGAGAGCTCAGTGGAAAATGAGAAGCAGAGCGAGTATCCTCCAACCAATGAAATCGCGACAGCAACAAAGTAAAACCGCCTTTTTCTGACAAAACCGCTCCCAATTTCTTCGGAAGTCAGTATTTATTCGGAGAATTCGCTCTCCTCTTTTCTCGTGGACCTTCTCCGAACTCTTTCATGGCTCCAGCGACTCTCTCTCTCTAGAAATATCGAGTTCTTCGTTCGTAGGAAAGATGGGGAGAGGGAAAGTGCAGCTGAAAAGGATCGAGAATAATATCAATCGCCAAGTGACGTTCTCGAAACGAAGAGCGGGATTGTTGAAGAAGGCGCACGAGATTTCTGTGCTCTGTGATGCCGAAGTCGCTCTGATAATTTTCTCCTCCAAGGGGAAATTGTACGAGTTTTCGACGAATTCTAGGTTTGTCGAACCCTCTTTTTCTTTATGCGATTTCGCGATCGTGTATTTCGGAGTAATTCTCTTTTCTTAACGGTCAGTAGTTACCGGTCATCACCCTCTCTCTCTAACGCGTTATTTCTTTCTCTAACTCGCTCTGTCTTTTTCTACGTGAGATTCGACGTAAGAAAAGTCTTTTTTTATGATAGAACTGTAGCAGTTCTCAGAGATCCATGCCACTATATTTTCATGAATACTACTCCATATTCGCGATAACTTCTCCTTCACTGATTCTTCTTCCTCGGGTAGCATGAAAGATATCCTAAAGCGCTACGAGGGATACTGTATAGCGGAAAAGGATATTTCACCTCAAGATCCAGAGTTGCCGGTAAGGTCTCCATTATCCATTGACGAAGACCTTCAATGGTTGATGATTTTTTATCCAGGGAAGCTGGTGTTTCGAATCTCACCAGTTAAAAGCTAGGATAGAAGCTTTGCAGACATCACAAAGGTATTTATTCAGATAATCCGTAAATAATGTCACTTGAGGAATTTACTCAGGCCATATGATCTGGGTACTATTTAGGCACTATATGGGAGAAGATCTTGAGAGCTTGAACATCAAGGAGCTCCAGCATTTGGAGCAACAGGTGGAAGCTGGACTGAAACATGTGACGGCGAGGAAGGTCAGCTGTCTCTGTCATCCTTTTTTCTTCATTGATTTCTAGAGAGAGATCTTCCAGAACTGTCATCATGTTTTTCTTCTGCAACTCCACAGAATCAGCTCTACTTCGACTCAATCGTCGACATCCAAAGAAAAGTATATATCTCTACTACGATTCTATCTAATACATTCTCACCTGATATCCCATTTTCATGTGAAAGGTCCTGGAACTCCAAGAGCAGAACAACACGATGTGGATAATGGTAAATCAACCAGCCGCAAAAGACAGATTATTTCATTTTTATGAAGAAATATCCTAACCCGCTTAATGGTGCAGATGAGAGAGAAAGAGCACGCTCTGCTATCCCTGTCACAGCCTCACAATCAGAGCGCAAACAGCAGCTCCTCCTCTCCTCCATTGTCATTTTCAGCAACTTATTCTCCTCCCACAACGCTCAAAATAGGGTACTTGTGACCCCTAGAAATCTGTTCATCTTTCAATTATTCACCACTAAGAGACTCACTTTCTCTCTCTCTCTCTCTCTCTCTCTCTCTCTCCCCCTCTCTCTCTGGACGCAGGTTCTATCAAACTGCGATGGAGGAGTCCGTGGTGCCGCCGCCAAAGGCGGCGAAACTACCTCCGTGGATGTTGAGTCACAAAAGCATGGCGTAGAGGCAACTTCTTGGGATCAACTGTCACATCTTTATAGCTACATAGCTAAATCGATGATTATTAGTTTGAATGTGTTCAGTTACTTGTCTCGCTTATCAGATTAGACGGCTCTCCCCCTCCTCCCTCTCTCTCTCTCTCTCTCTTCGTCCTCACGGAACTGCCATTCAAATGGTCGAGGGACAGATACCCAAGCACTAGGTCCATAGCCTTCCACTCTTCACCCAAACCCGAAAGTGCAAGGAAAATCAAAGATTCAATGATATTAAACTGAGGAATTTGAAAAAGGACCATGTGATTTGATGTATCGAATATCTGTATCCATATATTATCAATCAACTTAGGTGAATCTACGATAAGATCCCATGAAAGAGTATGACTAGTGTTTCATGTGGGCTCGGGATCTATTATATATGATACAAAACAAAGTCCATAGTCCAATGTTTACCTTTTAACTTCTTTCTTCTATTTGCTTATTCATTTATATTTTATTTTTTAATGTCTTCATTTGATATTATCATTTGTGGCAAAAGTTCACCCGTTGATAACTCAAAGATGATATATTGTGGATTGTCAAATTATCACCAATCCCCAAGAAAATGAGAGAAACTCCTTGTTAAATGGAAGGATTGACCTTTGAGTGATTATTGTTGGATATCTTCTAGTGATCTCTTTAACTTTGCGCCCAAACTTTGGGAGAAATTCTTTTCAATTCACGACATTGTTTCATCAAAGATGAGTCCTTCAAACCTGGAGGGAAATGGCGGGGACACCTCAAGAACAAAAGAAGCCTCTAAGGATGCACCAAGGTAATACAACTTATGAAGAAATGCAGGGATTAGAAGTCATCTATATCAAGTAAACAACATGTTGATCTTGACCAAGAAATTCACCAATCTATTATTAGAGGATGTGTACATATCCAAAGACTTTGAAGACATGAAGAGTAGTAAGCTCATGAATATGGGGGTGCCACCCCTTAATCCTATGAATCCTTAAAAGACTTCCCTTAACATGGCCAAACCTTACTTGACCTAAAACCTTTAATTTTGAGTCTGTGATCAAGTCAAACCACTTTCCTAAAATTTAAGAAATCTCTTTGAAAAATTCAAACCATCTCCATAAATTATAATAACCTTTTTTGCATTCTCAAAATTCAAGTTATTTGTATTCTAGGACCATGTTTGACCGATTCAACCTCAACCCATGATTTTAGGACAGATTAGTATACTCAAATTATCACTAAAATGTCTACCAATTAAAACCCTCCACATAGCACCCTCTCATCTTGACAAGTGGGTTTTCAAGGAATCCTTTTAAGAGGGATAAAAATTTCTCATGAAAAGGTGGCACCCTTAAAGAGACATCCCTTCAATGGTTGAACAATCTCTCTTTTCCCATGTATATGTGTATCTTATGAAACTATCATAATTTGACATTTGTAAAAGTTTAAAGTTTGGTTGTTCTCTCACTCTTTATCTCTCATCCTCCATGAATTTCTCTCTCCCTCCCATTTTCTCTCATCCACACACCAATCCACAACTTTTCCCTCTCCTTCCCTCTTCTATGTCCTCTCCATCACACACACTACCATTTCTCCATTCTTGTTCCTCATTCTCCCCCCCTCTTCCCTCTTCCCTCTTCCCTTATCTCTTCATTCCTCTTCATTCCCTTCCCTCTTTTTCCTCAAAGCAAGGATTAATCAAGAAGAATTTTTTAAATTTTGCCCCAACAAGGTCACATCAGTCAAGAATCTCTATCAAGGTACTCTCATTTTTCTCATTTTGTGTGATAGATCATCCTTCCCCAAAACCTCTTGCTCTTACGATTTGTGTGAACTGTCGAATAACCTCTAATCATATATTTGGGTAATTCATGTACATTGGTTGTGAAATTTGGTATGATCCATTGAATAGATTCTCCACTTCATGGTTATTAAAAATGATCTCCATCCTCTCCAACCATGGGATTAAACCTAGGGACTTCAAGGTCACCAATCTTAAAAATCCCTCGGTAAAAACACTAGCCCTTACACCTTTCCTTGAGATATTTTGATTTTCTTGCTTGGTCCCACATCAACATGGTATCAAAGCATAGGGATTTAATAGCCTTGAGAATTTGAAATCATTTTCACCACATCATCCATTTTTTGAAAAGCACATCATATCATACATGATGCATACAAGGTCAGGCTATGTGTAGACTACAACAGGAAAGGAGCCCATACCTCCCTTGGCATCCCAAGAAGAAGCAATGCCCTCTTGGGTTAAGGTTATCTTGGAGAAGGTAGAAGCCCTTAGTCTTCAAATTGAGGAGCAGAGTCAAAGGACGTCAAATCTTGAATCAAAATTTTCTTATCAAGATCCGATTTCATCTAAGGTAAATACAAAGCCGATAGAATTTCCACCCTTAGAAACTCCAACACATTCTATGATTAGGAAAAATCCGTAAAATGAATTTCAATATGATCATGTTAAGGTAGATGTTCCTATGTTTCAAAGAATCATACATCCCAAAGAGTATCTCAATTTGAAGTCCCATTTGGATAGTTATTTTGGGTTGTATGGCTTCTTTGAAAATTGAAAAAAAAAAGATTTTCTGAAATGAAATTTAATGATCCAGCCAACATATATTGGAAGAATGCAATGCATCTTTTACAGATTAGGCACCAAGATCCCATAGAAACTTGGAATTAATTGAAGTTCAAATTTAAGGAGAAGTACATCCCTCTCAATTATCAAGATAAGTTAGTAGATCAATGGCAAAAACTTCATCAAGGAAATAAGGGTGCCCTAGAATATGTCACTGAATTTGATGAATTAATGATGGCTTTTGGTTTAAAGGAAGATTCTAGTCTCACTTTGTCTTGGTTTAGAACAGGGTTAAGAGAAGAAATTAGGAGAGAAATCATTCTTAGGGATGTTAAGACTCTAGAAGAAGCCTAAAACTATCCTTAGATCTAGATGCTTTTTAAAAACCCATCCTAGAATCCCTAATACTCAAGGGCCATGCAATTGGGTACCCCCTAGAAGTATTTTACTAATTATGCCAATTCTAGGATGAATAATCTCCAAAATTTCTCATAACCTAATCTATCCAAAGTTCCCTTTCCATGTTTTCATAAAAAAATAACCTATAAGAACCACCTAAGGCTAGATCCAATCCTAAAAATATGAAATGTTATAATTGCCAACAACCAGGTCATATGAGAGCCAATTTTCCTAATAGAGTCCTCCTCATAGAAGTTTCAAACCCTTATTGCCAGGAAGGTGAAGACTTTCAAGAAAAATCCCCCGTAGAAGAAATTTTTAATTTTTACAAAGAAGTAGAAGATAAAGATGATTCCCTAGCATGTGCTCAAGTCATGAGGAAAACATTTGTTTAGCCTTCCAAGGAAGATCCCCTTAGAACTACTATTTTCTAGGCATATGTTAAAATAAGCTCTCATTATTACAAGCTTTTTGTGGATAGTGTTAATCCCATCTCAAAAGATGCCTCAACCAAAATAGGATTAGAAGGTAAAAAACATTCTAATCCTTATCATGTAACTTGGGTAAACTCCAATTTTATTCCCATTGATAAAAAGTATCTTCTTAACTTAGAGATTTTATTATATGATGATCAAGTATGGGTGGATGTATTACCTATGGATGTAGGAAGTGTCCTTTTAGGTATACTATGGCTTTGTGACCATGATGTTAATATCCAAGGTCAGTATAATATCTGTTCATTTTTCTTTAATATAAAGAAAATATCATTCCTTCCTTATATCAAAGGTCAAAATGAGCCTAAAAATATTACTACTGCACAAGTGAACCTTGTCCCAAAATTTTTTGCAAAAGAAGAAAGTAATGAAATAATTTACCTTTTGTATGCCTTAATTCCCTTTAGAAATCAAACACATGATGAATAAGTCCCTTTAGATCTTATAATTGCTGATATTATCACTGACTTGAATGGTATATTTCCTAATGATTTACCTAACTCACTACCTTTACTTAGACACATTCAACACAATATCAATCTAATACCCAGTTCATCACTTCCCAATCTTCCCCATTATAGAGTGAGCCCCAAAGAACATCAAGAACCTAAAAGACAATTAATGGAGCCTATTGAAAAGGGATTGATAAGGGAGAAGTGACACAACGATGGTCATTGAATACACACAAAATCGTGTCAAAACAAGTTCCAAACTCACCAATTTAAAGTTATAATTACAAATTAAAGAGTATAGTGGTAAATAAGGGTCGAATCCACAAAGAAATGAATTTTTTTTGAGATATCTTTGAAGTTTGATCAAATCAGACAACGAATCAAGGTGAGAAATTATGGATTTTATTATAATAAGAAAGATAACTTTAATATGAATCCACGAAATCAAAAATCATTAAATTTGGATTAGAATTCGTGGAGAAATCAAAGATTGAACTCGAGAAAGAAAATTGATCGTGATTTGTAATAAAAATTTAAATTAAATCTAAAATTAATCTAATCTACGATTCAAAATTAAAATCTAATACTACAGGAATATAGATTAGGATGAAAATACACAATCTAATGTGAAGTAGTGCTTGAAATGATCCAATTAATTGCCGGATTCAAGGCTTTTCATTCTGCGATTTTGAAAATGAAGTTTGGTGTTCAAGATGTGATTTCTTCCAATTCTCTCCACTAATTCTTGATTTCAAACACTCCTCAGACACAGAAATGAGTCTAGAAAACACTCCTCGAGTGATTCCATGACTGAGTTGTCTAAAAAAATTCAATTTTCTCAAAACATCCAAGAACCAATTTTTCCGTCTAAGAACATTTCAATTTATAGAGAATTTGGGCACTACCAATGGATGAGTCATTTCATCTTTGATCAATGGCTCAGAAAGATGACGATTCACAACTCGTCGTCTTTAAATCGCGTCCATTCGATCTACGATGAAATGCACATATTTTTCCACGTCGTGCATGAAGAAGAAGCGGGCCTTAATTTCCACCGTTCGATCTTCATTTAGAAAGTGCGATGAGTCCACGTGTCCATCGAGGTGCAATTAATGTCGATTGATATAGCTCCTCAGATGAGCGGCAAAGATTAAATCCTCTTTAAAATGAATCATCGTATAATCAGATGCAGCCAGGTACCCTCTCGAGTAATGAAATCCGTAGATCGCGATTAAATTGCGTGATTGTTCGCTCGAGATTGGGCCACATCACCTGCGACTAAAAACAAAGAAACATAGTCCCACATGATAAAAATTATACTATTTAACACGTATATAAGGTACATGAGTATAATGGGTTAGCGTAAATCTGTAATGGATTCTTTAACCCATTAATCAGTCTCCCGCACACATGCACACACACGCACATATACGCCGACACGTGTGAATGCACATACGAGCACATATGCTGCCACGTGGCGTGTACACGCGTTGCCATGTGACGATGTTCTGCCACGTCAGCTCGCGACATATAAACACTTTTTTTATTCTATTTAAAAATCAAAAATAGCTTTAAATAAATTCAGAAAAATTTAAAGAAATTCCTAAAAATTAGAAAATTTATATCTTTCAAAATACAACTAATTAATCCAAATTGTTTTGTTGGATCAGAAATTAAATTACTAACGAAACGATAAAGTGTGGTCGTTGAAAGACACTATTGTCGGTCAAAAAAAAAATTATAATTCCAAACTCAAGATGATCTAAAAATTTGAAATCAAGTACATTGATGAGATCAAGTCGAACCACAGAGAACACAATTGACTTTTATCGAAAGAATTGACTTGGTCAAACTTAAGTCTAATTAGGGTTTTTAAGAAATAAAAATGATATATTATCAATGAAAATAGTACTAATATATGAGAGAAGATATTTTAAGAATTTTGAAAAATATTTGGAGAAGAAAAGTCAAAAGTCAAGGTCAAAGCGTTTACTTTGACCAGACTTTGACTTTCTATAAAATCAGAGAGAAAAAGGTGAGAAAATATTACGAAAATTATATTTTCTCAAACTATAGAGAAAGAGGAGAATTTTGATATAAATATTGTGATTTTTAAATAAGAATTGGATTTACTATGATTTATTGAAAATCAATAGACAAAAAATTGCCAAAATGAAGGTTTCGGTGAAAATACTTAAATTGACTTATCAAATGATATCTAAATCTAGAAAATCACTATTCATAAAAATCTTACAATTAGAGGATTCCAAAAACACCAAAATTATCAAATTTTACCTTCTATATTTGCAGTAATAGCCCTCAATAGTCGATGCCCAAATTCAGATTGATTTTGAACAGCAGTTGGTCAAACAACAAATTGAAGGGCCAAACCTTGATAAAAATTTACGAATCAGATATCCACAGAAAGCTGATTGAACAAGGAATCCAATGAAACTAAATTAGTTTGAGTTGGACATAAGACCAGGTAGAAATACTTGTTCGGAAATCTGCAAAAATCCGCGATGAAATTTGGGCGAAATGTCAAAATTTTGGATTCCTAAACTTTAATTACCTATCTAAATCTAGTCTAAACTATCTAAATTATGAAGATTATGAAGGAATCATACTACTAACATGATTGACGTGAAGATTGAACCTCAAATTGCTTTCATTGCTGAGAATTTCTTCGATTCCTTCTTCGTCGTGATTTCGACATTCAAGGGGCGATTTTCAAATATTTTCTCACAATGATTCATGATTAACTTGCATCAATCTATGCGCTATTGAGTCTAGAATGCAAGAGAATCACAAAGGGGTCACACACTAAATAAACCTCTTTCTACGAATTTTTATTTCTAAAAATTCTTGAAAAATAAAAATAAAATGTAGAAAAATATATAAACATGAGAAATTCATAACTTTCAATTTAAAAGACCTTTTTGACTCAAATTTTCTCCATTGGATCACAAATATCCTCTTTTTAATCCCATGCCACCGGAAATATAAATTTAAACAAGAAAATATGATGAATTTAATATAATATTAAGTTAACCCCTTGAAGTTGACTTATGATTCATCCCATCATTCTCTTCTTCTAATCTCTTCTTTTAATCATCAACTAAAATCAAAATTAAATCAAGGAAAATGGTTAATTTTAAGTTTTTTGACCTTGAAAAAGGTCAAACATCAATAAAGCACATAATTAACCTTAAATAATGCAAAAATATGGACTTGAGTAAAATGGCATGACAATAGAGAAAATTTCATAAAACTATGATAACATGTATCATAATTACATAAAATAAACATTAATTTCAGTTAGATATGATAATATTTCAAGTTATATATGCATGTTATCAATTACCTACCATTATAAAATTTAAAATATTTAAATAACTAGAGAATTAATTTTAATTTCAAAAATACACTCATTCCTCTTAGAAAATAAATTTAGAAAAATACATGACTGTAAATAAAAATATTTTCTCTTATCATTTAATCATAAAAATATAATTATGATCTCAAATATAAAAAGGATTAGCACTACATTATTTTATTATGGATAATTATTTCTAAAATGATATATTTTTAGATCATAACCTAAAATTACATAAACTAATAGATATGCACTCTAAATATGATAACATGTAAACAAATGAAATATTTAATGCCTTAAATTGCATTAATAATCATATAAATTCATGTATAAATTTCATGTTATCAAGAAGTAGAAGCCCAAGTGCTTTCCCAGCCATATTAGTACCCAAAAATTGTGGTAGTTGGTGCATGCATATAGATTGTAGTGTCATAAACAAAATTTCCATTAACTATAGGTTTTCTGCACGTAGGTTGGATGATCTTATTGATATATTATCTAGTGCCTCAATATTTTCCAATATAGACTTAAGGAGTGGTTACCACCAAGTTAGGATTCGAGAAGGAGATGAGTGGAAAACAACATTTAAGACTAAAGATGGACTATATGAGTGGCTACTCATGTCATTTGGACTCTCTAATGCACCTAGTACTTTCATAAAGCTGATGACCCATAAGAATTTTATGGGAAATCCGAGTGTATAGTTGAGATACACATGAGCACTTGGACCATGTTAGAATCATATTTTAGACCTTAAGGGAAAATCAGCTATATATCAATCCCAAGAAGCACTGCAAAATCAAGAAAATTTCTTAATTTTTGTTGTCTCTTCTAGTAGAATAGCGATGGATCCCAATTTGGTGAAGGTCATTGTTGAGTGATAAAGCGAGACTGCGAGGTCGTTGAATGCACAGACACAAGTCAAAAAAAGTTTCAAACTCACCAATTTTAAAGATTAATAACGAATTAGATAATATATAGGAGAATAACGGTCAAATCCATGGAGAATTAAAGTATTTTCAAAGAACTCTTTGAAATTCGATCAAATCGGACAATGAATTGAGGTGAGAAATTAGGGATTTTGATATTTTAAGAAAGATAACTAAAAAAAATCCACATAATCAAAAATCACATAATTTGGATCAAGATTTGCGGAGAAATCGACGAGCAAATGAGGTAGAAATTTCTGAACACGAAGAGAGAGAAAAACTGAAATTAAAATAGAAATTTGACTAATCTACAATTCGAAATTGAAAGCTAATGTTATATGAAGAGAGATTAGGAGGAAAACATGAATTCTAACCTGAGATAGAGCTTGAATTGATCTAATTGCTCGCCGGATCAAAGGCTTTTCATTCTGCGAATTCGAAGATGATCGTGGGCATTAAAAAAGCGATTTCCCCATATTCTCTCAACGAAATCTCACTTTCAAACACTCCTCAAATGCGGAAATTGATCTAAAAGCGAAGGGAAGGCAAGAGATTCAAGGATTGTGGAGTCAAAATGTTCAATTACTCAAAAACATCCAAGAATGCTTTACATTGTCGAAGAACATCTCAATTTATAGAGAGATTTGGGCATTTAATCTTCGATCACCAGCTCTGATGGAATGCATATATGCGAATTGTTACCCTTAAATCGCATATGTTGGATCAAAGATGAACTGTTAAGATTTTGCCACGTCTCACATGAAGAAGAAACACATGAAATACCCACTGTCTGATCTTGATCTAACACTCTAAATGCGTTTGAACGGTTTTAATCTCAACAGTTACAACTCAGATGAACGTTTGATACTAAACTGTTTTAAAATGATTTGTCGACGAATCAGAATGCACCATGTATCCCCCTCACTTAAGTGACGATTGATGATTGCAATTAAAATTGTGCGATCTGATGCTCCACATGACGCCACGTCACCTGCGCATATAAAATAGAAAGATAGTCCCACATGATGAAAAAGCAGGCTATTTGACACGTATATAATGTAGGGTGATTAGTGAGTTAGCGTTATCCTGAAAGGGATGCTTCATCTCACTAATCACATGCGCACACACGTGCGCACAAACGCGCGTGCACACACGCACATACACGCATGCACACGTGCACACACACGACACACACACACACAAACATATGCGTGCACCACGTGGCGTGTGTATACATTGTCACATGGCGACACATTTTCCCATCCGCCACGTCGGCTACCATGTCAGCACGAGATAATAATATTTATTTATTTAATTTTAATTCAAATAAATCAAATTAAATTCATAAAAAAGTAGAAAAATTCTAGAAAAATATTTAAAAATTATAAAATTCACAACTTTTAAAATACAGCTCCAAATTAATCCAAATTTATTTTTTGGATCAAAAATTAATTTATATATCATTCTAAAAAGTCAAATTTAATAAATAACAAGAGAATAAATTTTTATTTTAAAAATACACTCATATCTTTTAGACTTTAAAACTTAGAAAAATAAATGAGTATAGAAAAATTATTTTATCTTATTATTTAACATTAAAACCTAATTATAATTTCAAATAAAAATGAGGATAATCTAATCTAAAAATATTTGTCTTAATTTATCTTAATTATCCCTAAATTAGTACATTTTGAGATTATAGAATATGACTTAAATAATATATAAATACTAAAAAATATGATAACATGCATTAGAATGGAATGTTTTTTGCCTTAATTTGTATTAATAATCATATATTTTCATGTATAATTTGCATGTTATCATTGAGTGGAGATCTCCTACTAATATTCATGAAATTAGAAATTTCCTTGGCTTAGCCTCATTCTATAGAAGATTTATTAAGAATTTAGTTCCATAATTACTCCTATAATCAAATATATGAAGAAAGGTGAATTCATGTGGATAAAGGATGCACAAAAGACTTTTAGTGTCATTAAAGAATTAATGAGACAATCCCCTGCCCTTAGGTTACCCAATATTTCTAAGGTATCTGAGGTAGCTTGCGATGCCTCTGATATAGGAATAGGAGGAGTCTTGTGCCAAGATGGCCATCCTATTGCTTTCCATAGCGAGAAATTAAATTCAGAAAAATTAAATTATTCCACATATGATAAAGAATTATATGTCTTAGTTCAAACCCTTAGGCATTGGAGGCACTATCTTCTTTGTTAAGAGTTTGTCCTATTTACAGGTCATGAAGCTTTGAAATTCCTTAACTCCCCAAAAAAACTAAACCCTTGTCATGGAAATGATGGATATTATGTGGCCTATAAGCCAATCACACTTTCATGTATCTTGTTTCTGTTCGTTGAAATGAAATTTATTCATTGTCATTCTTGTGTGATGTTTGTAATGAAGTCCATGAGCATGTGCAATGACTAAGTGAATTATGATGAGATCATAATATAGCGATCACTAGTCTTTAAACATATGTTCTAAAAATTCCTATTCGTGGGATATTCGAGAAGGACATCGAATTATCCGGAAAGAATAGCACTATCTAATCCATCTTATATGATGAGTATGACAGATCCTATAGCCATCGGTGTGGAGACACTAAGGATAGATAGTGGGTGCTCTTTGGAGAAAGAGTTCACTGAATTGATCCGTATGAATCCCTGAATGGTATTATACCTAACTGTCAATCAGGTTGATTCATGTCATGATTGTGTATGTGGTCCTTTGACTTGAGACACCAAAGACATCTTGTGGATGGATGATCGTGTTTTGATTATGACTTACGAATCCCTAGTCATGGGATATCTAAAACGTCATATATTGGATACGACATGAAGTTCATGAAGATGATTGTGTGGTCAAGATGGGATCATCCACCCTCGGTATTTGAGGAGATTGACTCAAAGGAATGAGATGCGATGAAATCCTTGGCCAAGGTAGTAGAAATATCGAAGAAGGAGTTCTCGATGATTTCTACATGCATCAGTACTAACTTGAGTGGCCGATTAGGGTTTGACAGTTGACCATACCCTAAGTCATTCATAAGTCTAATGTGGATGAAGGATTATACATACATAGTAATCAATGATGGGAAGGTTCCATAAGTGAGTTCTTACATACTCCATATCTCCTAGAGTACGTGGTGAGCTTGGCACCCAACGGGCTGGCAACTCAACGTATCGATTAGGTTAAATCGATCCTTGATTAATTAATCTATATGTAGATGTGGATAATTAATTAAGGTTGACCAATAAGGTGTTATTTGGTCTATAGAGTTATTAACTAGTGAGATATATGGACCTAGAGGGTCACACACATAAGGTTTATGGATGTTGGTGGATATAGACATAATTATGAGGGTTTTTATGAAAAAACCTCATTCCAAATGTCTATATATAGGGGGAGAATGACCACAACTGGAGGTTCCCATGCAAGCCTTGTGAGAATTCTCTCCTTTCTTCTCTTTCTCTCTAGGTGAAGAGGTTTGAAAGAGGTGATCCAACCATCCGGAGACCGTGTGGATACCGCTAGAGGCTAGACACTTGAATAGCTTCAAGAACTCCTTCAATGAAACCTGTAAGTATGTTTTCTAATTCATACTAGATGATAGGATCATCTGCTATTGGTGGCTTGGCATTTTGAATGTCCGATTCAATGTTTTTCCGCTGCATTTGATGTTTTGATCAAAATTTCGGAAAGTTATCGACCTCAGATCCCTTCAGGAAAATGGATAGAATACATTCAATATTTTAGTTTTGTCATTAAACATCAGTCGTGAGTTGAAAATGAGGTAGCTGATGCCTCAAGTAGAAAAGTTTACCTATTATCACTTATGGATAAGCAAGTAGTGGGTGTTGATAAAATAAAAGAAATGTATGAACTATGTTCTGATTGTTCTAAAATTTATAAGAAAGTAATCTTTGGTCCTTCCCCTTTAAATCAAGATTTTGATATCATTGATGGATATCTATTAAAAAATCAAAGGCTTTGTCTTCCCAATACATCTATAAAGACTTTGTAATTTGGGAGGTTCATGAAGATGGGTTAGCTGGACACTTTGGTAGAAATATGATTATCCAATATCTTGAAGAAAGATTTTTTTTGTCCCAAAATCAATAAACAAGTGGCTAAAGTTTTAGCGCTATCCAAGGTCTACATCATAGGAAAGCAAGTGAAACAAAATACTGGGCTATATACCCCTTTGCCTACTCCTAAGAAACCTGAGGATGATATTAGTATGGATTTTGTATTGGCCTCCCTACAACATTAAAGAAATATGACTCCATATTGGTAATGTTTGATTGATTTTAAAAAATGGCTCATTTTCTACCATGTTTCAAAACTCTAATGCATCTCAATTTGGATATAATTTTTCTCCCAATTGAACCATATGTGTGAGTACATTTGAGATCGTAAATGGTTTTAATCCAAGAAAACCCATTGATTCAAATCCATGTTCTATGCATGATAAAACTTCATTTTCGACCTAAAAATTTGCATAATATAGAAGGTGTGTGTGTGAGAGAGAGTTACCTGTACCTATTACACTTCTCAAGAAGTATGTATACAAACATAGTGTTGGTCGCAATTTATGTGCGTGATAAATTGTTGTGAGATATTGAATTCGTTTAGAAAATTTATATTTCCTTAATTAGAAGAATGTTTAAGGGTCAATACTTAGGGAGTGCCCATGGGTATTTGAGACATACTTATATCTAGGTACGATAGAGAAGGGGTTTATATGATTATGGATGATGGTGAGTTATTTATTAAATAAGTATCTACTTTAGGTATATTTCTATGTTTGGAAGAATTTTATAATATTTTACTTATTTTAATAGAATATTGATCTCACAAGGCATGTCAACAACCTTGTAGGCATGAAGCAATTTAAATGAAAAAAAGAGAAATCGAGAAGAGATAAAGAGAGAAAACAAAGAGGTGGAGAATGGCGAATATATCATATTAGTTTTATGTTATGATTAACCTTTTCAATAAATAAATATAAGGGAGAAAAGAGAGGACAAAAACAAGAAATAAGGAAGAAAGAAGATAAAAAATAAGAAAGATGAGAAGAAGGTTAGAGATTTGGGAAAGATGGAAGATATAAAAATACTAAAATACTTTGGATTGATAAGGGTTCTAAACTTACTTTGGATTGATAAAGGATTCACAAAATTTTATAAACCCAAATCTCACACAAACATAGTTTTATTGCTAGTCCTAGTGGTGGCGTACGACCCCCGTCGCCACCGAGGCATGACACTACGGCGCCGGATGAGCCGACACCCGCGCGCGTCCAACCCCCTCGACAGGCGAAGACGAAGGATGCCGAGTTTCACTACACCAAGTGAGGACCTCATCTCGCCACGACACATTTCACAGGGCTCGCGCGCGCGTGGAGTTATCTTTCCAGTTTTTATTTCATTATGAACTTTATTAGCCCGCACGTGTTTAAGCGGGCCTTTGCATATCTTCTTCTCTCCCTTTTAGGCTTTCGGGTGGGCTCTTCCCTTTTTCGGGACCCCATTCGTTAAGCCCTTCTCTTTGTGGACCTTTTTATTTTTCTATGATTATGTTAGGTGTGGGTTGTGGGCCTCAAGTGGGCCCTTTCCTCTCTCGGCCCACTATAGGCTCTATAAGAGGGGAAGGGACCCCCCACAAACCCTAGCCGTCATTTGAAAAAAAGAAAGGAGCATCCTTCATCTCAAGTGGCTGCTCAAGGAAGAACAAGGAGGGAGACCAACCGCTGCCACCGCCGCCGCCACCGCCGCCGCACCACCACGTGCCGCCGCCGTGCCCACCGCCGAGGCCGCCGCCTCCCCCTGCCTTGTTCGCTGGTTAACATCATGTAGCCTTCCAGTCGCCGCCGCCACCGCCGCCGCCGCCAGATCGCCGCACCACCACCTCCATCTCCTCCACCCCTCCATTCCCATCATTCTAGTCCCTCTCCTCCCTGCCCCTCACACCCCACTCCTCGTCCGATCAGATTCCCCACCGTCACCCTCACCACCTTCCTGATTTCTCCTTCACCTGCATCCCCACGCTTTCCCCGATTTCCAACTTCCCTGTTCGTTTCCATGCACTGCCGACCACTCTGCCAATCTCCATTGCTGATTGCGCCGTCCCCCGTTCCCCATTGTCCCGATTCTGCAGACGCCACCCCTCTCCACCAATCCCGCGACTCCTCCCATTCTCGAATTTATCCACGATTATTCACGCAGCCGCGCTTCCCCGATTCCCCCAATCACCTTCTCTAATTTGCCAACCCACCCTCTGAATCCTCTACTCACCAACGCCATCGCCCCAGCCCTGAATTCTCCACTGCCTTCGATTTTCCCAATCCCACGCTGAATCCGTTCCGGATTCCGTCAAATTCGAACGCCGACCCCCCATCTCCCCTTCCCGACAACCCCCTTCCCACCATCCCGACATCCCGACTTCCGTTTTTCCCCGTCACAAAATCCCGAATTTCCGAACCCGGTAACCCCCACGATCCTCCCCAACCTCATCCCTTATCGAGTTTCCCCCACTGACCCCCCTGCTGAAATTCCACTTGCGACGACTTCGATTTTTTCGGCAGACCTCGCCGAATTCTTCCTGCGACACGGTCTCAACGATCCTATTACGACAGCCCTGACGGCGATTCTCCAGCTGATTCCTCGTCACCACCCTGCTCGCGTCCTTCTCCTTGAAACTGGACCACCGCCCAAAGACGTTGATTGGGAGACAAATTCTCCCCAGTCAGGGGTGACGTCAGCAGCTTGAAGAGACGCTTCCCTTGGGCTCGCACGGTTGCTCCTGCTGCACGGCATCCATTGCCCCGTACCACCTGCCACGAGTGTCCTTCGTCTCCGTGGGGAACAAATACCGGCTGTCCTCCTTCGTTCGACTGATGCCCTCCCTCCCTCGTCGGACCGTCTCCTCGGCATCAAGGACCACCTCCTGAACTACGTGACGACTACTCGACTCTCATCTGCCGCCCGTTCGTGCCACGTACAAACAGCCCCCCTGTCACGACCGACCGGGCTTGCGCCCCGCAGGTTAGGCATACATTCCCCCTCCCTCTTACTTCGAAGTTTATATCTTCTTCAGTGTTTCCCGCACTTGTCTCCACCGCCATCGGAACTTAGACTAGGAAGAGTGTTTAGACGACTTGATAGGGTTCTTACCGTGGTCCAACCCATCGGGTTGACGGTCGAACTCCCCTCGACGACTCACGGTCCATCGCCCTCGAGGACGAGGATCGGAAGGGCTCCCGGACGAACTCTACTCGGCGCACCCCAGGGCCTACGGAGGCAACACCCGAGACGGCACGCTGCTTGAACGCCTTATTAGTTTGTTACGTCATACTAGAAACCCTCTAGGTAATCCCACCCATAGTCATCCCTAGTATCACAGTGTACGATCGGTTTTGCACCAAGTCCTGCATCACCTAGGTTGAGTGATGATATTCATAAAAATGTACAAATATTATGACAACATGCATAAAAATGCTATCACTCTTGTATTTGATTTGAAGATTAAGCATTTGGTTATAAATTTGAATACCTGTTATTAGTACCATAAGGACATTTGAGGATCAAAGAATACTAACATTGACAAGGTAAATGACTTACTCACAGAAAACATGGGCTATGACCATGGCTTGGGAACTTCAAAGAAGCAAACAAAGGTGAAGGGAACTTTGAGCTATAAAAAAGAATTTATAAGTCATCCCACAAGTCTATGGGCATTATGTGCAAGATCTAGAAAACATCTTAGGACTTGAGTTTGTTAACTACACATGCGCAATGCACATATTGTGTCTATGAACAACACGATAATTGAGTAGTTTTCTAGTAATTGTTTGGACTCCGAGGTGGCTAGACATATGGAACATTAGGTCCGCAGACCAAGGTGACCTTTTTCTTTCGTACAGAGAGTCATGAAGTAAGAAAATCATCAAGGAATATGAAAAATGAATAGAAAACATGAAGGCTTGATTTATCTAATTTAGTTAAATCATCTCCTTATCAAGGATAAAAACTATTTCATCTAAACCTTTTTAGATGTTGTTCTTGTTTCCACTGAAACCACGTTTGTTGTCTAAATTAGGGTTTGATTTTAGCTCCATTTTGGGTTTTTTATTTATTAAATAAAGGTATGATTGACAAGATTCTCTAGTCTAGTAAGAGTTTATTTTAAAGTTTGATTAGAAAGACTCTCAAGTAGGCTTTGCCCGTTCCGATATCGGTATCGAATACCGGTATCGGTTGCGGTAACGATATCGGGTACCGTTAAGGTCCTAAACTGTACCCGATACCTCCGGTACCCGATACCGACATCCAGATGTCGGTATCGGCTACTGGATGTCGGTATCGGTTTCCGATATCGTCATCCGATACCGACATCCGCTAACGGCTAGCGTTGGATGTCGATACTGGATATCGATATCGGAACCGATACCGATACCGACATCTTGTTTGCAGGACGCGTGGCGCGACGAGAGGCGTTCGATCGAAATCGCGATGGACGTGTGGCGTCGATGCGGTGGACACGAGGTCCACCCAATCAAGAAAGGCGCACTGGCTTAATAAAAGTTTAAGTGATTCATCTCAGCCGTCGATCACACAAATTATAACGGCTGAGATCACTTCTAATCGATGGACTTCTCGAGACATCACGACCGCTGGATCAAAATCCAACGGACGATCAAAACCGAAGCGCCTCTTCATCAACGGACGATCGACCCTTGATTCGTGATCGGACGATCATCAAACAAAGCCGACGATTCGTGAATCGACGCACGATCGCGATGGTTGATCGTGATGAGTCCATCAGATCCAACGGTTGAGCCCATGGAACATGGTATTGGGAGAATACCGTCATCCGGTACCGGTATCTCCCGATACCGTCATCCAGTACCGTCATCTGGTACCGGATCGGTACTGGAAGCATCCAGTACTGCACCCGGTCCCTCCTTTAATCAGATACCCGTCATCCAGAACTGGATGACGGTATCGGGTACTGGATACCGGTCATAGGGTACCAGTATCGGCAGATACCGATACCGGATGACGGTAGGCAAACCCTACTCTCAAGGAAGTTAAGGGTAATTTTATGGTGTCATGTGAAATTTATTTGAGGTCCATTCACGATTATTTTGTATTCCAATTAGATGTGATTTCAATTATAATTAGAGGTGAATTGGAGGTTTGTTTAAAGATTCATTTTCAATTTTAACTAGATGAGATTTTTTGTGGATATTATATGGCTTGAAAGCAAATCATACTTCCATCTCTCGTTTATATTTATTGTCATTCTTGTATGATATTTACAATGAAGTCCATTAACATATTTAATGACTTAGTGAATTATGCTGAGATCATAATACCCAGATCATTAGTATACAAAGATCATTAGTACGACTGATCTTGTGGTCATTAGTGAGGAGTTAGTAGTTAGTAAGTATTGGGGGAGTAAAAATGTGAGATAATGACTCCAAGATAGGGATTAAGGTTCAGGGACTACAATTCAAATTTTGGTCTACAATCCAATCAGTCCAACCCTTACAGGGAAGAAAAATATAGACAAATTCAAGAAGCAAACTACAAATTCATTTTTAATTGTAATGAAAACTTTAAAAATAATTAACAAAATGAGAAGTATAAGAAATTTTGACATGAATAAATCACATATATTTGAGTTAGGGATTTTCCTTATTGCTGGATCTTGAATCTAATTGATGAAGAGCCTTGATGCTTTGTTGCAGCCATCCTCATCATTAGTTAAATCATGGAGTTTTCACCCTCCTTCCTCTTTCTCACTCTTTCCTAGACTAACCTCATGCCTTTCTTTTAACTCATCTCAATTCTCCCAACTTCCCCCCTCTTTCCCCATTTACCTTTTCTCTCTCTCTCTCTCTCTCTCTCTCTCTCTCTCTCTCTCTCTTCCTTACTCTCTCCTCCCCCACAAATCACTCTCTCCTTTTCTTATTTTCTCTCAAGTTATCTTTCTCTCTCCTCTCTTCCTCTCTTTCTAATCATTTACTCTCCCAGATTCTCACTCCCACGCATGTAAAACTCATTTCTTTCCCTCGCTTTTCCTCTTCTTTCCCTCAACAAAATTTCCCAATTCATCCACTTCCAAGTTGAACTTTGTAACAATTTTCATATCTCATTCTTGTCTGTACTATGTTCTCTTCTCTGAATCATTCTTTATCCCTCATCTATCACTTCTTTGACCTTATTCTCCAATTTTTACTTGCTAGCAGGGTGGGTGCCTTTTTTCTCTAATTTTTACCTTATTACCTAGAAGAACAAAAAATTTATGCATGTCAAGAAACTTTCTTGTATTTTAAACATATTTAGATTGATCCACACATGGTTGATAGGCTGATGGTCAAAATCAATCTTACCTCAAATAGCATTCTTGCTTGACTTCATGTTTGGTTTAATTGGCGACATGAGCACTAGACATCCCTCTAACCCTTGCTCGATGCTCAAGCTCTAGCCCAAATTTAGAGGAGAATGTGCCCTACAGGGACTGGCATCAAGAGTTTGGATACCCTTTCAAGTATTAAAATAATCCAGTGCATGAGAAAAATGAGGACTTTGAGAAAAATTACCAGAAATATTTAGTTGATGTTAAAGAGAAAGAAAACTAACTCTGCCCCCCAGAGATGTTTCATCGCCCTGTTTTTCAACAAAATTGAGATCCCATAGTGAAGATAGTGATAGATAACAGGAAGCCAGAGGTGATAGACACAAAAAAATCTGTGCAGATGTTCAACAATTTCTTTGGTTATAACAGGTATATCAAATTAGTCTTTTTCAATAGAAATTTTTTTCAATTTCTTGTTTTCAAGAAAAACATAATTCAAGACAACTTCTAGTCCCCTCAAGCGTTATTTTTTGTGGGTACTCTGACACCTAGAAATGATGCAATTTTTTCCATTCCACATGTAAAAAGATTAAGGATGATAAGTCTAGTTATTGGGAAAAGGTTTTCAAAACCATAAACTCACATTGAGGAGAAAAGGCCAATTTGACCATTTTGGGATCCCAAATGATTCAGATCAGCGACATGATATTTTTGCTTCCTCTGTGCCAATTTCACCATCTTTTTAAAGGCAGAAAAATATGTCACATGTCTATAATTGTATCAATGTTTGTATTAGTCCAAGGGTTCTAACAACATATGAAGTCAATCAAATTGGTTTGTTAAAAGATTGATAATTCAAAATTTCCATGACTTTTCGGCAGTATAATCATACCAAACACATGAAGACGTAATCATACCAAAAACATGAGCATCGATTTCCAATTCACCAAACTGAAATTCTAAGGCAAATATCCGCTCATTAAGTTAGCAAATTGTGCTGATTTGGCTGCCCAAGAACGCACAGGGAGTTTTCACTAAAAATTTTGATGGCCGAACATCTATAGATTGTAACAAAATCAACTTGTTAGATGTATTTGTTATACAAAGAAGGCAAGATGATTTTCTGTCGAAGTCTCTGTTTCTATCCTTGAACCTTGACTTTTTATTTTATTTAAAATGAGGGAGGAGGGCACCCCGAAGCGAGCCCCCCAGTATCATTAGAGCAATGACGAATGATACATATCATAGACTACAGGGGTACAATAGTCGAGGGGCCTAGACCGCCTCGGTGCCAATAAGACACAAACCCCCTCGCGTCGTGCTAAATAGCATTGATGGAAGGGGTGCGACCCCTGAAGATGACCTCATTCCTATGGATACAGAGGGACCAAAGTGGAAAAAATAGTCTGAACCTCATTCTTGAACCTTGATACCATTTTAAATGCTCCCGTCACTTGGTGGAGATCCTATTCTATCTTCATCTTTGTTTTGTCTTGCATTGAATAGTGTACGAACAAAGATGAAAGCTTTTGGATTCCAAAGGAAAGCATGCTTACATTCATACGGCAAAATAGTTTTTGGAATGAAGACAAGGCGTGGGGAATCATCTAACAAACAAGAAAAGCACTTACAAATAAATTTCTATTACCAAGAAATATTAATTACACATCTATTCTTCTGTACAAGATGACCTGTCAAAGAAGAATAAAAAAGGAAAATAGAAGTGAAATATATCTATATATATATATTTATATAACTAGACAAGAGAGATTCTGCACCACGTAAGAACATTCCATCCTTTAACAACTTGAAAGGGAAGTAAAAGCTTAAGCAGCCGCCAACCCTGGTTGTTGCAGCTGCATTTAGATGCTCAATATCTCTCATCAAAGACCATCATCTGCAGCCATATCAAATTATCAGTTCATCCAGTCAACACATAACTCATACACAATGAAAAAGAAAATGCACTTATAATGCATAATGATGAGACTGAAAAACCCAAAAAAAAATGCACATCTTAAAAAAATGACAATTATCTTCATCACCTTCCCACAGATTGGACAGGCATCACTCCTCTCCTTCCACTCGTATATGCAGCCAAGATGGAAATGGTGACAGCACAGCAAAATGATCTTAGGATCTTCTGAACTGTACTCTGCAGGAAAAAAAAGCCAAAATCGAGAGAGAGAAAGAGCAGTAAACACCCCCATATACTTTAGCAACCATCATACGATTGACATACAGAAATTCACCAAGAAAACAGTGATGGGCAATTACTTTTCCTTGACAAGCTATTTACAAGTACGATGTTTCCAAAAAATAGAAGTTTGCTCTAATGAACTGTATGAGAGTCTAATTAAGAAACACTTTTTGGTTGATAACTAGAGGACCCACCTAGATGACACTCTTTCTGGTTGATAACAGACGAGAAAAATAATTTTCAGGTAACAAAAAACAAATGGAACAACTTTCACTTTGAACCAGAAAGAGAAGGAGAGATATGAAAAAAAACAAAGAAGACTGCAGGACAAAGATGACATTAGGGACAGATATTTTGGGCCTTCTAATAGCTGAAACAACCTTAGTAAGGGAATTCCACATTGAGCCAGGATGAGAATGAGCGAGAGAAAGAGATGTAAGAAAAGAGAGCAAAATTGCTCTCTTTTCTTACACGGAGAACAGGTTGACATGAGGGATAAGAGGCACAATAGAGACACTTATATCTTAACCTCAATGACTAAGAAAATCCACACTGAACCACATGGAGAGAAAGAGAGATATATGTAAGAAAAGAGATAGAAAACTGAAAAAGGATGACAAGACTGAATAATGTCGGAGCACCGAGTATCTGAACCAACCCAATTAAGAAAAAATCTGTATTGAACCAGACGGAGGAGAGAGAGAGAGAGAGAGATAGAGAGAGAGAGAGAGAGAGAGAGAGAGAGAGAGAGAGAGAGAGAGAGAGAGAGAGAGAGAGAGAGAGAGAAAACAACTATATTAGGAAGACATGAGGTATTGGCATATTCTGGAGGGAGAGATGTAACAAAAGACAACAAATTACGCAGTCAGCTAATGGGTAGAGAAAAAAACTACAATTAAGAATACGATGGGAAATTTCCTACCATCAAGGCAAGTAGGGCAGACATCTTCATCCTCGAAAGAATCAAAAGCGTATGGCACATCTCTCTGCCACTGCTTAAGTGGCATCTCAGAGAGACGAGGACTAGAATCCTCGTCTGCCACCACTTCCACAGTGAGATCTCCTTTTGGACCACTTATCCCACATCTGAGAGGTTCTGTCTCCTCATCACAGGGACCCGGAGCCTTTCCAAAAACACCAGCTGATCTACCCCGGTAGAGTGGCGAGCACCGAGGGTCATCATATGGAAGTGGTCTTGGCGGTGGCCGGAAGACACTACCGATGGAGTCTTCATCAGTTCCACCTGATGGGCCCGACGAGGCCGGATGTGGTAAAGTTATAGTCTGGCGTTCTGGTTGGAAGAGAGAGGAGTACTGTAAAAGACAGAGAATAAGGAGAGTTAGTAGTTCCTAAAGAAAACATACTTAAAAAGTCCTCAATTGGCATTAAACTTGGTTTTTTATGAAGATTTGATTGCTATGACAGAAAAATTCTTCAATTGCCAAAAATAAAAGATCATGCTACAGAAAATTGAGGTTACTACATTAAGATGGCAAAAGCTTACCGCACTAAACAGATGTTCAAACAGGAACCCGAAGCAGAGACAGTGTCTAGAGAGAGAGAACTCTTCAGAGCGGCCTGCGTTTAGGCAGCAGCACAAGGAGCCCATGAAATAGAGATATAATTTCCCTCCGCCAATCAACGAGAAACAAATAATTCCTTCGTTCACTGATTATATATCTTCATTCTTGATTTGTTGAGAGAGAAACAGTTATTCAAGGTTTCGATGAAACAGTGACGACAGAGAAGCGTTCCCTCTTCGATCCTGATAAAAAAGAAGTGAGATCTTCTAATTGTTCGAAAATAATACAGAACAAAATCTCGCCGATTTTGCGATCTTCGAGAGACGGACTACTAGAGGAACGGAATCGACCAAACCTCAACCCAAAACCTGGAAACTCGTCTCGCCTAGAGGAGCCTTCAGATGATCCGTAGAAAGGAAGCGAGAAATTCGAATCAACGAAGCGACTGTGGTTCGGCGACGCAGAAAAGCACAAAATTACCGGCTCCTTGATGTAGATGTGAGAGCGTGGGCAGAAGCCGACGAGAGAAAGAAAATGAGAAATATCGCAGACGACGCCCGAGATTCTTCCGCTACTGCAGCAGCGGAATCTAGAGAGAGAGAGAGAGGAGAGAGAGCAATTGCGAGTTCCAAACGGCGAAACGTAAGGAAACGGGCTCCATCTACTGCGGAGTATTCCTTTTTTTACGTTCCGTTAAATTAAATAATTACTTACTCGTCATTCCGATTTCCCGGAAGCTCAAAAATGGCAATTACGCTTTTTCCTTTAATTCCGTAATAATATATCTTCAATTTGTCATTTATCGAAATTTTTATATAGTATTAAAATTCCAGAATTTCATTAGTCCGCTTCATTTAATAAACAGAAATAGAGAAATCCGGGAAAGAATTTCTCCAGAATACCTTGAAAATAAATGAGATGGAGAAAATTGACCAAAAAGCCTAGGACTCTCTCATAAAACTCATTGGTTCTCTGTTCTTCGCTCTCTGAAATGCAAAAGTCAGCGACTAAGGTTCGAGGCAGAAGAACAAAAAATGCAGTCATCAGGGCCACTAGGTTATACTAGATAAGTTAAATCCCATTTGTGTACATTCATCTATCTAAACTCGTTAAAACAATTCATTCCCTGACTCACACCTTCACCCTCTTGCTCGCTGGCCTCTTCTGCTCAGCGTTGACTTCCTCTTCCTCTTCTCCATCGGCTTCGTCGGCCAGCCTGGTCAACTCTTCCTGGATCATCAGCTTGATCAGTGCCTTCCTGCCCGTCAGATCCTTCTTGTAGTATGTGCCTGGAGGTAAATGTTCAAGAGATATTTACATTTTCGGGAATCCAATCCAATCAATTCACTGTAGATATGAGGATACTCACTGAGTTTCTTGAGAATATCGGTGAATGTGGCCTGAGAAATAATTGAGTTCAGGAATCAAATCAGCAGAACACGAGGAACAGAAAATTCAAAAAATTGAAATAATTGAATACTTATTTACCGTGTTGAAATCAACTTCCTTCAGAATTTCGCAGATTTTGTCCTTCAGTTCCTTTTCACTAGGGCTGGAATTTTTGGCCTTGGCTGAGTTTGCTGACCCTTTGCCTGTATTTTTGCCTTCATGGAGTTTAACAAGATAAAAAAAAATGAGTTGAAAAATCAACTGAGTAAACCATTCTCTGGTTCCACGTCAGTTTACGAATTTCGCAAGTATATGTCCTTGACAACTTTAGAATCATGGGCCTTCTAGAGCTTATCTTTTAGATCCATTAAGATGCCTATTTAGTAAACCGATACCTGAAGATTTCTTGGCACTAGATTTGGGCGATGATATCTTCTTTGGTGTCACAATTTCATCATTCTTTTTCCATGAAGACCCCCTTTCCTTTGAATCTCCAGATCTAGACCGAGTTTTCTTGGAAGCCGAAGATCTCTGCTTCTTTGGTGTCATCTTCTTTGAATAATCATCGCTATCTGAATCGCTTTTGGGTCTGTGTTCCTCCTCACTCTCTGATTGCACGGATTCTTCATTCTTGTGGTGGAAATCATCATTTTCTTGATGATGACCATCTTCATCATCATGATCATCCTCATCACTTCCAGCCTTGCCTCTACCAGATCTTGATGTTTCAGATGTTTTTGATCGTTTCTGCAATAATAAATAACAGATGGAGAAAATTGAACTATAAAACCAAGCCAATAGTGATGAATGAAAAAAAGAGTTTTGATTAATGTAGAAAAATAACTGAATATTTGACCAGAAGAAAAATCAACATGCTAAATATTTCAGACAAGATATCTTATTAATGTAGAAAAATAACTGAATATATAAATCCGTTTTTTATTGCAATGAAAGATAAGGTCGTAAATCAACAAAAAGTAATATATTAAAGCTGAAGGTAATCACAACAAGCCGCATCCCAGCCAAAATTCCGTCAGAATATAACATAACACAGCACAGATACCTTATCTGAAAGATTCCCTGGAGAACTCCTGGCAGATCTTTTCCTCTTCACAGATTTTGATAACTGCAACAGAATGACAGAGTATCATAGGAGAAACATAAATATCAGATTATCATATCCGAGTAAAAAAGAGTTATCTATCTAAAACTTGAGTAAACCTGCTGATTCTGAACAGTTTTTGAGTCAATCTTTGAATGAGGAGCCGCCAGGAAGTCAATGAGCTTTGCCACGAGGTCTTCCTGTGAGATTAATCACCCACAGGTAAAAGTCATATGGGGGCTGGTTCTCAATTTGAGATCTTAATTACAATACCTTTCTTGACGAAGGTTTTGAATCTGGTACATTAAATAGATCGCACAAATCAAACAGTTTTTCCTTTACGTATTTGTCAAGTTTCTCTTTCAATTTAGCCCGCTCCTTATCCTGTAATCATGTTGCAAACAAATCTATATGGACGTAGACTTAATTACAGGATAAGATGTGCCAAAATGACCTCATTTTCATGCCACGAGAAGCCAGAAAATTGGAGGATGTGGCTCTTGTAATCAACTGCCTGAAATGCAAGATATCATGTGAAATTGACGAGCTGGCATTTTTGTTACTTGAAAATATGATCAGAATTCAGGGTTCATGGTTCAGTTTCTAGATTCAGAGCTAAGGGTTGAGGATATGTAACGCATGGTTCTGTTCCCTTAAATAAAAATTTTCAACTCCTCCAAAACATCGGTTAGGGGAATGGTTGAAGCTCTTGATCTTTTTTTTCTTCAAGAATGAGCCTTCAAATCCCACAAGAGAGGGCTCTTGTAATAAGGATATGACATGCTTTTAATTTTGGATTGACAAACATCATCTAAACTTGATCAGGATTCTAATGTCTATCACCTATTAATGATGCATGGGACGACTACAGAAGCCTACCAAATCAAACGGAATGGTTAAGTAATTTTTCGCCACGGAAAACTGACAAGCATCACTTAACCAGAATCAAATAAAGTCAAGAAATGTACGATTAAAAGTCACCGAAATATTAAATGATGCAAGCGCCAATGTAACATGAAGATGTCTTTGAAATTTATTACCTTTCCCCTCCGACCAAAAAGAAGCATATGAAGCAGCTTAATGTCATCAGGCTTTCTCCTTGATAACTTTCGAGCAACTGAAAATGAAGAACAGGCAGTAAGCTACACCATTATATCTTCAAGAACCTGATGACATCAAGCTGAGATCATTAAACAATTATGGAAACACGCTATCGATCACACAGCACCAGAGAGACATAATGCCAAACTTTCATGCAAAACTGAATGATATAATAAGATGAAGGACACCACCAATTCGGAGAAAAATATCATACCTTGCAAACTGAATGATTTTTTAGTACTCTTTAATCATAGTCAATGCTTTCTCAACACCGACCTGATACTATGAATATGTGTAATTACCTGAGATCAGTGACTAATCTTAGTTTTCTACAGGAACTTCCTGCATATTTAATTAATCTGTTGTTCATCGCAAGGAATTCTTTGAACTTGTTAAACTCTATCCTTCAGAACTTTAGAAAGCCTGAGCTGCTTTCGAGAGAACTTTCTTAAAAATTGCTTTCTATTCCACTCAAACGCCTTAGGGGCTAGTCTCCACCTGACCTGCTGCACTATTATATATCATAAGGGCATTACTACAATAAAAATAAAAACAAAAATTACTGCTAAAAGATATAGTATATCTAGTAATAATTATATGGTATCGTTTACACATAAAGCGCAAGTTCATTTAATCAACAGGATGTATGAAAAATAAACCGAAACATAAAACTATGACACACAAAATTACAAATTCCTCATACAATACTGCAAAGCACCTCCTTATATGGCAGTAAAATGGGACAATAGAAAGTACAATCAACTTTAAAAACAGACAAATGAAACACCACAAAAATCATAAGTTGATGTGAGCTACATACCACTGGGAATGTCCTTGATGGGTGTTCCTCTACCCTGCATATGTATTCCGCAAAGTTATGATAAGAAAGTGAACCACAAGAAATTATGGAACCTTGATACTGACAATAGCGTCATAAAAAAAGATAATACCTTTGCAATTGGGAAATCGCTGGATGACCATTTCTCCACTGTCTCAACCAACCTCTCTACAGTCTTCCTTTCCCTGACAGGTCGATCAGCCGAAGATGTCTTTGGAGTTTTGTCACTTCCCTTCTTTGGCGACCCTCCATCTTTATCTTCAGCCTTCAGATTTCTCTTCTTCTTTCCCTTCTCCTTCTCTTCAGTGATTTCTTCTGCCGCTTCTTTACTCTCCTTGGTATCAATTATCTTCTCTTCTCCTTCACTGATTTTCTCCTTCATCACTACTTCCTTTTCCAGGTCACCATTTTTCCTTAACATCTTCTTTTGCCCTTGGTATCTTCAATGTTCTCCTTAACCTCTTCCTTCCCATTGATGACTTCACTCTTCTCTTCAACCTCTTCGTCCAGCTTTGTGGACTCCCTCTTCTCTTCAAACTCTTCTGTTGCCTTTGTAGATTCCCCTTTCCCCATGAGTTCTGCATGCTTTGAAGGATCCCTCTTCTGCTCGACTTCTTTATCCTCCTCCGTAGATTCCCTATTCTCTTCAATTCCCTCATCTCTCTCTTCAGATCCCCTCATCTTCTCATCCTCTTTTATCAATACCTTTTTAACCCCAGCATTTTCATCTTCCTTCACAAACTCTCTCTCTTCTTCAACCTCCATGACTTGCTTTTCCGCATGGGTCTCATCCTTAACATTTTCGTCTTTTAACACTTCGCTCTCCTCTTCATCCTCCTTTAAAAGGTCTCCCTTCTCTTCATCCTTAACATTCTCTTCTTTAGACATTTTACTCTTCTCCCCAGGCTTATCCCCTTCTGCATCCGCATCAGTCTTTTCCTTGTCCTCTCCATCCTTAACCAAATCGCTCTGACCGTGAGTTTCTCTCTCATGAACTGTAAATTCACCATTGTGCGCATCTTTCTTTTTATCTTGTTCTTCCCCTTCAACCTCCGTTTCTGCACCTCCTTCTCCGCCTACTCCACTTCCTTCTTCTTTCTTGGCTTCCTCGTCATTCAAGGTAGAAGCTTCTGCCATCTCTATATCTTCAGTTTTATTCTCACTCATTTTATGGTCGTCGTCAACTGCTTTTTCCACTACATTTTCATTGACATTCTTCTTTTCACTGGGCACCTCCTCACTCACCGTGGTCACCTCAACTTCCCCTTGCTTTTCTGATTCCGCCATTCACACTCTTATCTTGCCAGAAGAAAAAACGAATCAAATTTAAAACTTCCAAAGTAAGAAATTCAGGGTTTACAACTCTTGTGAATTAAAGTCCAATAATTAGACCCTAAAACCCTAATATCACCGGACCCTTCAAACCAAAAAAACGAAACTTTTTCAATTTTACTGAGATTCCGACCTAGCGGGAAATTCAAACAGTCGAATAACACGGAAAAAGGCGCGCTAGACACAGAGTCTTCTATTTATGGAGGAAGAAATCATACAAAAGTTCAACCGTAAGAAAGCGATGAAAAGAGCTCTCCAAACAGAATCAAGCAAAAGTAGCTTCAATAACTCGAAATTTTCGTTTATCTATATAAAAGGAAATTGCGTCGCGAGAGGATACCTAGTAGCTTCTCTTTTCTCTCCTCGTTACTCCTCTTGAACTTTTCCTCTTGAAATTCGAGCTCTTACAATCCCTCACTCTCACTTTTTCGCCCAACCAGACAAGAGAGAGAAAGAGAGGGAGATAGAGGCTGAGAGTAGAGACTAGAGAGAGAGAGAGAGCGCGGGCTTCGGACACCAAAATCCGGATTCCAGTGGCAGTTAAATCCCGTCAACTTCGATTCCTATACTAAATGCGGAAGTTTACGTTGGCCAGACACGTGCGATTCGGGAGCCACGTGTGGCTTGTTTTCGTGCATAAGAAATATAATTAAATCGTTAGGGATATTTGTGAAATTTTTAAAATTTTTTTGTTATAAGTTTGTGGAGGGCCGTCTGATTGGAGAGGGGGAGTGGGCTCAGCATTGAGCCAAGAACTCGTGCAGTAGTGGCATATTTGTAATAAGACTCAGCTAACCGTGGCCCAGGAAACATCCAAATTTTTTTAATACTCTTATGACAAATAAATATAATTTTGAAATTTTCTCTTGTCCCATGAAGAGGAGCAAGAAACATAAAACTTGCAAAATTGGTTTTTGAATAAATAAAAAATAAATAACTTACCCTACAAATTATAAATATAAAATTGAGTGAATTAAGTCTTCATTGTTTGCCACGAGGTGCGTCATTGAGGGTTGGTCGGGTGGGTCGGAGCGTCCGACTTGCCCCTTGACTGGCTACGCCCGCTCTCCTGCACTGGGCGAGGAGCAGGTCGACAGGGGGCGGTGTCGAGACTATGGATCGCCGACCCAGCAAGAGGTTGGAGAGGGGCTGGGAGAGTCGAAAGGAGGGGAAGAGAGAGAGAGGGCAAGCAGGGGGAGAGAGAGCCGACGGAAATCGGTAAATTGCTCTTCGGTAAATTGGGAGAGAGGGCAAGCAGGGGGAGCGCATGGCGGGACGGAAATCAGTAAATTGTCACAGTTTTCTCTTCCCGCTCTTTCTCTGGATATTTTTCTAAAGTTTATCATTCTTTACTGCATCTGATGGCTCGGCCCAGCCTTGGGAGCAGGCGACGAGACGACGTCAGGGAAAGTCTAAAGGTTGCCCCGCCATGCGCTCCCTCCCCCACCCTCTCGACGTCGCTAGTCGCCCACGATCAGGACTCCATCAAAGCCTAGCATGATATTGGCGAAAAATTATTTTTTAATCGTCCGTAGGAAAAACGCGTATTTACCTGAGTAGGGAAGGGCTATAAAAAAATTGATCGGATCATCATGATCAATTCTGATGATCCGATCAACGATCAAATCGTGGGTTTATAACACATAGTTACGAAATAAGATCAGGGGTTTATAGGGGTAATTTTGTCAAAAGAGTTGAAATTATAATCACTATTCGTGGCCATTCTCGATCAGATCGATAACATTACATTGATCAACAATCAGATGACTGTTCGCATCTATGGATATCGTTCACTTCGGCGATCTGATCGTCTGGATGATCGACGGCTATTAATCAGTCAGCAAGCGTTTGAATCAATCAGTCATGCTCTCTATTACATGATTGGATGAATCCATCAATCAGCCAAACTTTGATGATGATGGAGACAATCAGAGCAGAGCGGTGTTCCCTAACCCTGGGCAAGCTGGGTTTTCTTTAAGATAGCTTTTGGTATTTATACATTTTCTTCATTAAAAACAATTTAATATTTTATATATTGGGAGGATTTTGGTGGAAAATTATGAAATAACACCACGTACAACAGACAATAAAGAAAAAGCATGAAATTTCATTGTCTTCATAAATGTATGGTGGGCGGATCGAGGGAGTCGGGTGGGGGCGGGTCGATTATTTAATTAAATTATAATAAACTATATAATATAAATAATTTGAGGGGGAGGGAGGGACAATTCTCCCTGCATATTTAATGAAATAATTCTCCCCTTCCCGCCGGCTCTCTTCGCCCATACTGCAGGCAGCCACCGCCGGCTCTCTCTCTCTGCGTATTAACTGTCGATCTTCATCATCTACTTGCATAGACTCAGAAAGAAGAGGATGTGCAGGGAGGAGAGGAGAAAATGGAGCCGGAGGAGAACGTGTGGCTAGGCCTCTCCGCTAATATCCATGTGGAAAATGGAGCCGGAGATCTCTATGACTGCCTCCTCTGACTTCCAAAGGTTCGCATTCCGACAGCTCTTTGATCGCCCTCTTCCGTGCTCCCCTTCTTCAGCACATTTTGGGGTTTTTATTCCCGCTTCAGTTTATTCCCGTCGTTCGATTTATCCTTTCTGACTGGATTTCTGACTCATTTTAATACAACTTAAAATGAATCGTGGCAGAAATCCATTAATTAAACTACATTCACAAAAAATCCAAACGAATCAGCTTTCACTGCCAATATCACCCCACCTGACTCCATACTTAGCGGCGAGATAATGAGCTCCAACGGGGCCCCTACTGCCATAAGGGTAGAGCTCAGGGGCAACTTTCTTATCTTCTAGCTGCTTGAGAAGTGGAGTGAAGAGAGCCCATGCAGCATCCAGTTCATCGCTCCGGATAAAAAGCCGCCTCTCCCCTTCAATTGCATCTAGCAAAAGCCTCTCGTAGGCGTCTGGAATCTCCTTCATGTACCTTGACAATGATTCACTAAGAGTGTTAGTATATCCAAAGAAGTTAATGTTCATAGAGGATCAATGCGCAGATGTTTTGTAGACTTGAAAAAGATTGATCTTGAAATTGTCTACAAGTCTCATGATTTGGATTTTCTAGGGGATAGTGGTTGATAAACAATCAGCTTACTTCTTATGCAAGTTATGTGGATTAATTTGCAAAATCAAGCATGAGCTGTGGCGTGGTTCTGTGTTTATCAAACATAAGATATTTATCGAAAGTAATAAACAAGGACGACGAAACTTGTCACAAGTTTCACATTGATTGGAATCGGGAGAATGTTTAAAGAAATTGATTTTCTTAATCCAAGTGCTGCCAAGTGTTCTTCAAGATCAAGCTTCTAAGAATGAGACACAATTTTTTTTTCTAACTTTCAAACAGAGTACTAGAATAATCAGAGAAAAGAATAATGCAAGTTGTTAAAGGGTGTTCATTTACGACAGACTGGTTTCCACCTAGTGCAGCTTCTGTGTAAAAATGTTCAAAGATCAAGCTTTTAGGAACCAAAAATGCAATTTTCCAGAAGATTAAAAAAAATGAGGTGTACCAAAAAACTTGCATAAAAGACCAAGGATTGGATAAAACAGGGGTTAGATCGTGATACAGATAACTACTGTATCCTACATAAGTAAGTGGCATAAATTTCCAAGATCAAACTTTTTTCTAACTTTTTATACAAAAAATCGACAAATTTTTGTATTCTGGACGTATAGGTTTAATAACAAAAATCTCTGTCAGAGGATAGAAATGAAAAAAAAAGAGGAAAGAAATTATTTACTTTGAAGAGTAGAGAAGGTTCAGTCTGCTGCTGTCCAGTCTCATACCCAACCCTGGGATCTTGTTGTTCACTTTTAGATAAATTGCCTCGTCAGGCTGCACCCGGATGACAAGCTCGTTGGTGGCCTTTTCAAGATCCGTTCCAAAACTCCTTTTGTAGAGGTTTCCAGGAACATGCCTGAACTGGACCCGTATCTCAGCTCTGCTAGTCCACACAGTAATCAAGAGCATAGTAAAAGTCAAAGCATAATTTTTTAGAAAGAATTTCATACAAAAATAAATTTGAAAATGAGAGGCCAAAACTAATTTATTAGGATCCGAGTGTCAAGATGTTGTTTTTAGATTAAACAGACCTATTTATCGGTGGGCTCACCCAGGAACTAAAAATCTAAATCGACCGATTATAAGAAGAGGAAGAGGAGCAAGAACAATTTTTCAGAAGGAGCTTACCATTTCCAGTAATGAGAAGAAGATGAAGAATATCATTTTTCATAATTAGAAGAAGGGGGAGAGTATAATTTGTAACAAAAAGAAGAAGAGGAGATCATGAAGAAGAACCAATATGATCATGGCAAAGGTGATCACCATGACGAATTTAGATGGCGATGATAATAATGGCCACGAGAACAAGAATGGTGATGGGAGAGGTGATAATGTTCCAACGACATTAAGAACAAAATGAAGAACATGACTACTATGAGAATGATGAAAATTGTAATGATAATAAGCAAAACCATAAAAATGATGAGAAATGCACATCCATTCCTACCGCCGGCTGTGGAGCGCCTTGCCAGCCTTCATCAAGAAGGGGACGCCATCCCATCTTGCATTATTGATGAAAATGGCGGCAGCTGCAAAGGTCGGAGTGAGGCTGTTCTTCGCCACGGTGGGATCATCAGTGTAAGCTGGATAAGTTCTTCCGCCCTTTGAGTGACCCTTGTACTGCCCCACCACCACATCATCAATTTGAATGTTCTTCATCGATCGAAGCACCTTCACCTGATCATGATTGATTTTAAAATAACCCATGATCAAAATGTTACTAGGCCAAATCTCATTGTATCCATAAGATATCCCATATTCTACTTCCCTCTTTTGGGCTATGCCCTTCAAATTAATAAAGATTATAAATATTTTAAATTAACTTTAAAAAAATACCTTCTCATTTCTGATGTCCTCAGCATCAAGACTGACTGGCGGCTCCATGGCAAATAATGCAAGGATCTGAAGAAGGTGGTTCTGCATGATGTCTCTAATTATTCCGTAGTTGTCGAAATATCTGCCCAGTAGGGAGAGTAGGAATAAGAACAAACCGAAGACGATTCATCAGGAATAGTGTGGGTATTGATAGATGGCCAAAACAAGAAAGGAAAAAAAGCCGTTTTTAACAAGGATCTGGGGAAATTATCCACTTACCCTCTTCCCTCGGTGCCAAAATCCTCGGAGAATATCAGCTGTACATTTCGAATGTACTGCCGGGACCATAGAGGTTCAAAAACTAGATTGGAGAAGCGGAGAACTGATAGGTTTTCCACAAGCTCTTTCCCCAAATAATGGTCAATCCTGCAGACATTAAATTGTGTTAGAGCAACAAAATTTGAAGAAAACATGTAAATATGTAAAAAAAAATTTATGTTATGACATAATCCTTGATCAAAAGTTTGAGCAGAGAGCCAGAATTAGAAGAAAAATCACATAGATGATGATTAATCATGTTATTTGCCATTCCAAGCATAATATAGTGAAGTTTCATTCTTAATTGAGGAAATAAAAACCTGATCGAAAATTCATAGAGAGCGAGAGAGATTCCTGATTAACCCAAAGTGTCTTCTTTGCATAACGGTTAAAAAGCAAAGTATAAAAAATTTAATTAATCTTATCTCATTAGCGATTCCATGAAAATTGCAAACCTGAAGATCTGATCCTCCGAGAGATACTGCTTCAGTGATTGGGTGAGCTCTCCGGAGGACTTCGAATCTCGCCCGAATGGCTTTTCAACGATGACCCGGGTCCAGCCCGATGGAGAAGAGGAGCAAGTGCTAGCCCACTTGACCACGTCAACGAATATATTTGGTGGAATAGAGAGATAAAACAGCCTGTTGGCCACCCTGTTGCCCTGGTCAATGCTGACAAGATACCATTAGCATCTGGATAGTCAGCGGTCAGGAACAATTGAGTTGACGACAAGAAACATCTGCATTCGGTCAATCAACTCAGACAAATAATTGAACTGCCCACGGGAGACAATGGGCATAATCTCTCTATAGATGCTTAGAGTATTCTTGAAAATGGAAGCATTTTGAGCGGGAAGGAGCGCAGAATTCAACAAAATCACTCCGGAAAGGATGATGTCAACGAGCGAAAAAGTCATCGAAGGCAAAGAATTGCGCTGGTCAGTAGAAAATATTTCAGGATTTGAAAATGTGTGTTCGTCTTTCCATGATCCTTGAAAACGGATGACTTTGAGGGGGGAATAGGTCAGAATTCCACAAACCTCTAGCGAAGATCAGATTAACGCACGACAAAAATAGTAGCAATATTCTGCAAATCCACACGGAAAAATAATTCAGATGACCAGCAGATAATCTCTCAGGATAGACGAAATTGAAACTCTCTCTCTACGATCCAAAGTTTATTCTTGAAATCAGAACATTTTAAGCTGAAAACATGAGCCCAGGAGTCAATGAACCAGCTGCCAAAAGAATATGGTCAATCAGTGACAAAGGTCAATGCAGAAAATAATTAAACTGATCACGAATTGATAATCAGACATTTGAGGGGGTCTGAAAATCCAGATAACCAATGTTTTCAGAAGAATTTATTTTAAATGATTATTTTATGAAGAGCACGGTCAACTGATAAAACAAAACAGCATCAACATCTTCTAGTCAACGCCAACAAATAATTGAGCTTTCTATGAGATGATCTCTCTGGATGGATCAAAATGAGCGTTTTCTCCCTATGATCTCAGGCGCATCACAGACACTAGACGCCATTTCGTTATGAAGACGAACTCAGAAATCAAAGTCAAGAATTAACTGAATCTCTCCTGTAAAATGCGGTCAAGCGTTGACAAGTTGAGCATATCAATAGACTAATTTATACCGCATAAAAAGGAAAAGACAACTGATAAAACTTCATGAATCAGTTGATCAAATATACTGAGCAGAAATGATCAACGGGGCATACTACAGTTGTCTTACTGCTCATAAGTCAATGCGGAGAAAACTGAAACAGAAAAATCAACATTCAGAAAAGGCACCTCCTTTTCCCGGAGCTTTCGGTCCAGCTCTATGTAGTCCTCCTCGGAGGCATACTGCCCAGCCTGGTAGAAGCATCTCTCTAGAAATTCCTCCATCTTTTCCTCACAGTTATCGCTGACCCAATTGAACGACCAGTTTCAGAGAGAGAGAGAGAGAGGGATGGAGGGAGGGAGGAGGGAGAGAGAGAGAGAGACCTGGCATTCACCCTGCAGGTTAACGTCTCGCTGATTGAGTTCCTCAATTCATCGTCTGTCATTCTGCTTCTAGCATAGCCAAAGATGGTGAAATCCTGCTCAATCAGAGAGAAAAATATGAAGACTGAGAGTAGGAATTTGAACAGAAAATGGCTACCATATGTTTGAATATCTATATATATATATATATATATAGAGAGAGAGAGAGAGAGAGATCTATAGACAGCGAGATATATAGTAAACCAACAGTTCCCATAATCCCATGGGCGAGAGAGAGAGAGAGAGAGAGAGAGAGAGAGAGAGATCTGTGGACTGAGAGATAAAGAGACGATCAACATCTCCCATGGGCCACAAAGAGAGACATCTATAGACTGAGAGATATAGAGATGGTCAACGGCTCCCATGGGCTAGAGAGAGATCTATATACTGAGAGACAGAGTTAACCAACGGCTCTCGTGAGCTGGAAAAGTGCCTTTGTAGACATGCTCAAAAGTTCAAATAATCTAGAAAGAGAGAGAGAGATAATGGAACCTGGGGGAGACAATGTTCGTAGAAAAGAGCAAAGAGGGCCGGAAAGATTTTCTTCTTGGCAAGGTCACCAGAAGCTCCAACCACCGTGATACTGATCGTGCTCCCATCTGGCGGTGACCCTTGACCCCCCTTCAAGTCAACGCTACCCTTATGACTCGAACTTCCCGAAGATCCTGCTCAAGAACACCAACACAGACAAAAAAGAGCATACTTATGTATCAGATGGTAAATTTGAGATACTGCCCCGGTAGAAAAACCCAGGAAAAAAACAAGTTTCACTGATGAGAAAGAAAAGAACGGATTTTAGATACCAGAAGGAACAGAACAATCTTTAACCGATGAGAGAGAGAGAGAGAGAGAAATGCTCATTTTATATTTCAGTCGAAAAATTCATCGGAAAAGTTCGCGATTTTGCGTAAGAATGCCAACCCAGGATAAATTCTAGTATTTTTACTGAAAAGAGAGAAAAACAAGATTTCATAGCATAAGGAAATTCGGCGAGAATAGTAGCTGGTTATTCTGCCCAAGAAGGTGAACCCAGTGAAAAAACAGAGAAAAGTCGGATATCAAAAGGAAAATTCGTCAGAATACTCCCCCATGATCCAGAAATTTTTTTAGTCTTTATTGATCAGACGAACAAAAATTACTCAGATAATAGGCGGAATAGTCCCCCACGATCATGCCTCCGAAACCCGACTCAGAGAAAAAGATCAAGTTTTTACGGAATGACAGAGAAATTCGGCTTACCGTTCTGCAAGGAAGTGGAATTGAGGGGAAGTTCAATCGAAGATTTTATGGTATGCTTTTGCGCGTTAACTTTTCTCTGTCGGCGAGAAAAGGCTGATCTTAGATAGCAGTTTCTCCGTGAAAAAATGCCCGACGGCGCAGAGGAGCCCGGCAACGATGCATGGTAGCAGGCAGACATTGTAGAGAGAGAAATGAAGAGAGAGAAAGAGAGTGCGTGTGCAGTGGACAATTGATCCTGTGCGTGTGGTTCCCGAATTTTTTGTGGGACCCCTTAAGAATTTGAACCGACTAGGAAAGAGTCTTCGTCCAACTAGGAAAGAGACTAAGATCGCGGCATCAAGAACTCAACCAGTGACGATTGCTAGCCTATCTAATCAAAACTTTGGGGGTGGGAGAGAGACTCTACTTCTCTAGTTTCCAAGGTTTTACTGTCTTGATTAGGGTTCAACACTTCCGGTCCGGTCCAGTTTTTGGCATAATACTCGGTCCAAACCTTAATTCTGTCTCGGTCTCGTTCAACCTCGGTCACCGTCGGTTTGGTCTTAATTTTCGGTCACAAATTTTCAAATGTAAAAAATTTTCAAATATCAAAAACTAATTTCAAATGTCAAAAAATTTTCCACCTAGAAGTTAAATTAACTAGCAGTTTTCCTCGTGGTGGCCGTCTCCGTCACTAATGCCCTCAAGGCTTTCTTCTATTTTGAGGCCATTCCCGAGAGTTTGAGGTCAACTTCTATTTTGAGGTCAACTTCTTCTTCGCGCCCTGGGTGGCTTGTCTCTTCCTCCTCCTAGGGCTTCCCTCGTCGATTCCAGTGGATCGCAAAAGTGACGACGTTATCGTGGTGTGGCACGCTCTCATGGCGCCGATCCTTTGCCTGGAGCTCAACATCTACAGGCAATGGATGTTCGGCGGAAGGAGAAGGCTCTCCATGGTGGCCAATCCGTTGAAACATCTTTCCATAGTTGGAAATTTCATAGGCGCTCTTCTGGGGGCGTCGTTGGGGCTCAAAGAGGGGCCGATTTTCTTCTTCTCCGCGGGGCTCGCCCATTACGTTGTGCTCCTAGTTACCCTATACCAGCGGCTTCCCACCACTGAGACCCTTCCCAAAGAGCTTCATCCCGTCTTCTTCCTATTCGTCGTTGTGCCCACCGTTGCAGCCATGGCTTGGACCAAGATCCACAGCAGCCTTGACTGCGTATCCAGGATCCCTTATTCCCTCGGTCTCTTCCTCTATGCCTCCCTAGTGAGTCAGCTTCGTTCCCTACCCTAGAGATACAAGTTCATCCGAATTCTGCAATTTGGAGAGCTCATTTCCGTTTACGTTGCAAATTGACTAAATTGTAGAATTTCCAGTAGAGAACCGGCAGTTTGACTTAGGGTTCATTTCTTGTAGGCGGTTCGCATCAATTTCTTCCCTGGCTTCAAGTACATGTTCTCTCACTCTCCCTCTCTCTCTTCCTCTCTCTATCCTCGCTTTGTCTCTGTCTCGTCTCTGCGTTCAGAGACCAAATTATTTTTCATTCGGTCCAGGACCGAATATATCAGTCGACCGGACCGAATCGAGACCGAGACAGTCAAAGGGCCATTTTGGTGGACTAACGGTCTCGGTCCGTGATGAACTCGATTACGCGTGTTTTCCGTCGTTGTTTTGTATCGATTTCATGCAATAAAATTTATATTTACTTACTTAGTATAGTGTAAGCAAGGGTCGAATCCACAAGGAGCTGAGGTAATGAGATTAGATATTTAAATGAAAGGTGAGAGAACGTGGAAGAAGTGAGAGCTTGGAAATAAGTGCAAATGTAAATGCGGCATGTAGAGATGAATATGAGTGATAGTTTTTAAGTTTCTTTTTTTAATTAGGAGAAAAATATGAATTCCAATGGAAAAACAATGTAGAAAGAAATGAAATTGGGATGAGATGATGAGAAGGTGAGAAGAGTGGTTGGCGGCAGCGATGGATCGACGAATCGATGTGAAGCGATAGGGAGAGAGAGTTGCAAGTATCGATGATGTCAAAGCCACTACATTAAAAGAAAATAAGAAAGAAAAATAAAGAAAAATGAAAATACAAGTTTACTGTTTATGGAGATGATGAACACAAGCAAGAACTCAATCTGGATCGTCGCACAAACCCCGTCGGTGTGCCCGTCCTAGGCCGGGTGATGCTCAATCCGCTCCGATCACGATCTTTGCTTGCTCCCTTCTCCACTACAAGGTTGAGCATCAAACAATGCTCCTCCTTGGGCCTTGACCTCCTCTCCCTTTCCTTCTGGTATCCTGATGCTAAGAGAGAGCCAAAAAACGCAAGGAGAGAGAAAAATGGAGGCTTTTATAGTGAGTTCTTAGGGTTTGAGTGTAAAGAGGGGTAAAAAGAGTCCAATTATTAAAATCATCAAGCTTGATTGTTTGATCCAAGGGTATGGATGGATAGAGGGTTAAAAGATGAATCTAGAAATAAAAATTTCAGCTCAAAAACTCCATCTAGATCATGAGATATCATGATTTTTAATTCAGAGAAATCATAGTCTTTGATTGAAATAGTGTAGAGTGGCATTTCTGTAAATTACTGACTTTCGAAAATTCCAGTAAATGAGAGGGGTATTTCTGTAATTTTTACTTTAAAAAAATCGGAGTGGCATTTTTTTGTAAATTTCTGACTTCGAAAATCGGAGGGCATTTTTTTGTAAATTTTTCACTTTAAAAAAATCGGAGTGGCATTTTTCGTAAATATGCTCAAAATCTGAAAAAAAGTCCCTAAAAAAATTCAGAAAAAAATTCCAGAAAAAAATTCCAGAAAAAAATCCCTAAACTTAGAAATTGAATATCTCACAAAAATACAACTCCTTTTTTTCATGAAATTTTCTCCATTGGATCAAGAATTTAATACTCTATCTTTTTATCCCAAAATATCTAAAAATCATGAGAAAAATAAGGTCTCATTTAATAAAAAGTTAAGCTTGGTCCAACCTCCTTAAAAAAATAAGGAGATTGGCCCAATATTCACTCTAAATCAATTTTGGATTAACCTAGAAATCTTATGATGATACCTTTTACCAAATCTCATTTACCGCATTTCATAAAAATATGGCTGTCTTGGTGTTCAAATTTAGTAGAGAGTTGTTTCCTCTTTCCTCTTATCGTCATCCATATCCATGCTTTCCTACTTGCATACCTATGTCCCTACATCCACATAACTCATATAAAATATGAGAATTCAACTACTTGACTTTAAAAAGAGTCAAATGGGGTTAGTCTCATAGTATAAGTAATTGAAAAGAATGGTGCATGATAGGACATATCTATTTGTTTACTAAATTAGCACTAAATAGACGCAAGTTGAGTATATGAGTGGAATGCAATGATGAATGCAAAAATATCATAAAAAGATGATAAAGTGCATTATATGACTAAGAATTATGTGTTAAAACCTATTTATAATGATGAAAATGAATGCGTCCATGACACGTTATCAGTCCGCTCCGGTCAACCGAACCTCAGTCAGTCTTTGTGTAACCCTAGTCTTGATGATGGTTTCAGATACCCTTAAGAAGCTTAAGAGTATCCGATAACTATGATAATGTCGGCGTGATGATGGATACGATTACCTGGATGGCAATAACAGGCATCGATGAGCTTACCATAACTATCATCCGCTAATCTATCATATGTAGTGGATGATGGATATCATTTGTGAACATTGGTTACCATCATTAACAAAATATTTTTCTCGTACCTTCATCTTAAAATCTGTCATCCAATAATGCACTAATCAACATCTAGAATACAATATCTGATATCTAGAACTGGATAACGGTATCATGTTCTAGATTTCTCAAAGGGGATGATGGTGACAAAGGATGAAGATGATGGGTGATGCATAAAATGAGAGTAATAAAACCCTTTAATTTTATGGAGCCTCATTATGGTATGTGATCATAATTGAGCACTTTGTAATCACGCCAAGATGAGGGGGAATTAGAGAGACACGGTGTTAGGATGTGAGCCCATACACTATGCTAAATGCTATAACTTATATAAATGTGCTACTATGATCACTATACTTTTGCCGACATGATATTACCTCCAATATTCAACACTCTATGTTGTTGGACTTGGCCCAAATTACACTCCTATTGGACTTGTCCCAATGCAATACATGTTGCTTCTAGGATTCAAACTGACAATGTGGGTCTAATTACATGCTAAGATTTGAGTGCATATAAAATGATAAAGGCTATATCAGTTTTTAACTTTTCTTCTATAGGATATTGATGTCCATCATGTAGATGGGGAGAGGGTTCTCTTCTGAAAAGAGAGCAAAGAAAAAGATTCAATAGAAGAGGAAGATCAATTTCTATGACTAGAATTGAGAGAGGTCAGGAGGAGAAAAGATTCTAGGGAGGATGATTGCAGAAGTCCATAAATTCCATTGGATAAAAATCTTAGAGAGGGTGATCACAAGGGAGGGATAGGAAATGGGGTAGGGCGATTTAGATAGGACAGCAGGGTTGTTGGCAATGGGATATTCAAGAGGGAGAGAGATAAATATGTTGGGAAGGGAGGTTGAGAGGAGATTTCCGGCAATGGGAGGTTCTAGAGGGATGGAGGTAGGGAGAGAGCAATTGAGTGATCGAGGTCTAAGTAAGAAAATTAAAAAGAGAGCAATTCGGTGATGGGGAGATGGTCTAGATGGGGGGATTGTCAAAAATGGGATATCTAAGAGGGATGGAAAGTTCTAAATTGATTTATTACTATTGACAATGAGAATTTGAGGAAGGTTGTTAAACATGATATCATTATTCATGACCTATCCTGGCTTCAACCTCATGGAGACTCAATGATCGTCAATTAGTGGCATGCATTTTTTCTATAAGAAGATGTTTTTTCATGGTAAGTTGAAACAATTCACCATGTGCCATTTTGGGTTGACTAATAGGTTTGCGGTAAAAAGAAAAGTTGAGGGTGATACATGAACAACATAAAATTAAAATGCATGCTTTAAACATGCATGCTAGATATGAGAGAAATTAAATGTTATCTGAAATATTTTCCATGGAGATGAATCCAAACAATGATTAGGTAATCACGATAGTAGAATGAAAAAGAAATGAGGATTTGTCTCATCTGAGAGAGAAAGTCCATTCTAAATAGAGTGATAACTAGCAGATAAGATAATCTCAATAAGTTAGACCCCAAAAGGGGTACAACAAGAATATTAAATAAACAAAACCACACAAACATAAAAAAATAAAAAAACATCCTTCCCCCCTCAATATAGGTTACGTATGTTGATCATGGATAATTTATCACACATAAGTCATAAGAGTTGTGAACCCTTAAAGGAATATAGTTGCAAACAACTCCATGGTAGAATTTCAAGGATGAGAGATTATTCGTAGGAAGGAACATTTCAAATATAATGACATGCACCTCAATATGTTTGGTACCTAAATATAGCCTCATCATCATAATGCATCTTAATAAGAATATGAACATGCAAACATTGAAAGCCCAATAGAGACCTAACACATTTCTATATCTATCTTGTCTCCTCAAGCAATTCTCATTTGCTTCTATTAACTATTTTGTTCTTCTCATCAAACCTTTAACATAATTGATATTATATGATTCAAAATTTTGGTATCACACATTCTATTATACATACATCAATAAGTAATTGATAGAGAAGAAAAATTCTAACAACATGGATGAGTGGAAACAATGATACCATAAATTGACACGTGCGTTAAGGCTATAGAGTTTGTGGGAATTTGATGTTCAATAAGCTTTAATTTTTCATAACATCGAATGTAATGGAATACATAGAATCAAATATCCAAAACAATGCAGCACCAAGGACCAATGATCCTATCATCAAGGATAGATTACAATCCATACTTATGAGGTTCTTTTGAGTTCTTAAAGTTGTTCAAGTGTCTAACCTCTATTGATATCTAGAAAATCATCAAATAGTGATCTCTCTTTTATTGCTCTTCACTAGGAGAGAAAAGAGAAGAATCAAGAGAGTTTTTCACAAGGCTTGTATGGGTACTCTTGCGTCAGTGGTCATTTCTCTCCCTATTTATAAATTGGGTATGTGAGCTTTTCATAAAAATCCTTATAATTATGTCTATATCCAACTATGTCCGTAGACCTCATGTCGTGTTCATGATATGTCGCTAGTTAATAAATTTACATACTTGACAACCTTATTGGTCAACCTCGTTGAATTATTTATATCATCATATAGATTTATTAATCAATGATTTATTAAACTGAATTAACGCCGCCGAGTTGCTAGCTCATTGGGTACCAAGCTACGCCATGTGATCAGAAGATGATTGAGTGATAAAAACTCATGTATAAAACCTTGCCGCTCATCTAAGTTTCACTATATACATATAACCGTCTAGCATGAGCTAATGAATGACTTACCGGATAATCAACTATCAAAACCTACTGGTCGCTTCAATCTAGTACTAGTCACGGGGAGGAAATCATCACCAACACCTGCTTTTGATATTTTTCAATAAGTATCGTAGATGATCCCATCTTAACCACTCAATCACATTTTGAGGACTTCATTTCATATATGAGTCTATAACATTTTGGAGATCTCTCGCTAGGGATTCTGATGAGATCATAACGAAAATGATCATCCATCCACATGTTGTCTTTGGTGTCTCACATCTAAGGACCACTTATGCAACTATGACATGAATTATCTTGATTGAAATCCAGGTATAACTATCATTTAGGATTCACAAAAGTAAGTCATTGAGCATTTTCGTAAAGAGCACCCAATACCTATCATTGGTATCCCCACACCAATGGCCACAAGATCACCCATACTTATTTTATGAGGAAGATCCAGGACAATGTTATTTTTATAAGATATTTTGACGTATGTTCATCCATATCTTTCAAAATAGGAATGTTTAGAACATATGTTTAAACAATAGTTATTTGTGTATTATGATCTTATCATAATATTTGATGTATATGTTTATGTAGTTCAATGCAAACATCACACCAGAATGACAATGACTAAAATTTTATTTCAATGAACATAAATAAGACATGGAGTATAATTGATCTGTGCGGATGGACCCAAATGGGTCATTCTAATATGGAACTACTAATAACATGCTAATTATACATGATAATACATGATTATTAATGTATATTAAGGCATAAAAGATTTCATTCCCTATGCATGTTATCATAGTTATGAGGATTTTATCTATCATTCTATGAAAAAGTCATTATAATATCAAATACATTAATTTAGGGTTAATTATGATGAATTAAAGATAAAATATTTCAAAACTCCATCTTTTTACTTGAGATTATAACTAGTTTTTAATGTTAAATAATAAGAGAAATCAATTTTATATACATTCATTTAATTTTCTAAGTTTTCAAAATCCTAAAGAAATAAATGTATTTTGAAATATAAATTAAATCTCATGTATTATTTTAATTTTTGACTTTTTAGAATGATAGATAATTTAATGCTCTGATCAAATGAAAGAAATTTGAATTAATTTGAGTTATATTTTGAAATTTATGAAATTTCTAATTTGGGGATTTTTCGGATTTTTCTCTATTTTTAAGGATTTTTACTGGACTAAAAATCAGATTTTTGAGATATTTTAAAGTGCGTAGGTGACGTGGGCGCAACTGGGGCGTCCGACATGGCTGAAGAATCATGACCCGTTGATGGTCACTTAAGGCAAGGAGGGCACGATGGCGCATCCCGAGCCTGTGTTTGCCGATCTGCTATACTGGGCTGACCCTAGCACTGATCAAAGAAGTTATAACGACTGATATTAAACCCACGTAAAACGTATCTCGAAACATCTAATCAGTGATCAATGGCGCAGCATTTGATGTGTTTTTATAACGCACGCGACATAGCTTCATCTCGACTAGGCCGATTGAAGATCTAATCGGCCACGACTTAACCGTAACAAATTACCGCATCCGATGTGTTTCATCGAGAGCCCGTTGATCATTGATCAAATGAAGACTCAAGGCGGCTACCCCCAAAATTAGCCTATAAATTGAGATGTTCTTCGATGATGTAAAGTATTTGAGAGCAATTTGACTTAATCGAATCTTTTTCTTTTGACACCAAATCTCTTGAATCTCTTGTTTCGAAACGGCTTCTAGACTCCATTTCAGCGTCCACGGAGTGCTTGAGAGTTAGATTTCGACGATCGACAGAGGAAAAAATCGACGCTTGAAATCCACGATCTGTTTACGAATTTTGATGAATAGCCTTGGTTTGGTGCATGTGCCTACAAGGCAACATCGTGTCGATCTCTAAGGGTGCGATGTGGCTACACATGTGGCACTATATGAGGGAAGTATTATCATTAAGTTCTTTTATTGGGCTGATTTAATTTAAATATATCACCATTTTATTTTGTTGGCCAAAATGTATTTAATAATTTCAATGTGGGACATATGCTTGTGTATATGGGTACAAGTGTTGGCATGATGTGGAGCATTCAATTTCCCGATTCAATCATAACCATTAATGATCACTTAAGTGGAACCTCGTTGGATATCTTTTAGGACAACATTTCAAGTTATATCTCTTGGTGAATCTTGGTTATTCATCATGAGAGTTAGAACGGTGGAGATTTAACATGACCAATGGACCTCACATTGACACGCGATGCAATCTGAGCACTCGATCTAAATTTGATGGATGACATCAAATGACACTTTATGTTCATGTTGTGATGAGGCTCAATCATGACGCTCCAATGAAAATCAAACGGTTATGATTTAATTTTAACTCTCCCTATTTGATCTCACGCCTCGATCAAAGATGAATAGATGATCCAATGACCGCGCCCAAATCGATGCCTATTTAAACTCTCTTTATTTCGATATGAATTCATGATTTTTGATTGATTAGATCTTTTAGATTATTTAACTCTTATTGCTTTAATCATGTTGTAAACTCGTTTCCGCATCCGCAGAGCATTTGCAATCAAGATTTCATCAAGAAATCAAGGAGAAATCATCACTTGAACTTAGAATATCTGTTTTGAAATCAAGAAACCAAAAGCCCTTGATCCAACGATTGATTGGATTATTTTAAGTGTGATTTTGGGTAGTTTTTTTGGTATATAATCCTAGTCTATCATCATTTAACATTAGATTTTAACTTTGAAGCCTACATTTAGAGAATTTCATAAAATTTTATCATTTTCTATCTCCTCACAAGTGATTTTCTCTCTCTCACTTTTCTCTTCGATTTATCCATGGATATAAATTTGATTTGAGTGATTTTTGATTCCGTAGATAGATCTTTGAGTCTTCCTTCTAAATCTATAATTTTCCATAATTTCTCTCCGTAGTGCATCTTCCAATTAGATCAAATTCTATAACATCCAAGGAACACACCCTAATTCTATGTGGATTCAACCCTCACTTACCTCTATACTAAATTAAACTTGATTAATACACATTGTAAATGAGTTTGGTTTTAATTGTGATTCGTAGGGAGATGTATGGCCATAGGATCACGCTTGTCAATCAGTTGCACAAGCCTTCGGTACTTGAAACTATGAAGCTACACATTTTCTCAAAGATTTTTGGCTAAAATATAAAGCATTTCAAAACATCATATGAATATCAAACTCATGTGTTACTAAAAAAATGTGTGGCAAGCGTTATATTTTGACTTCTAATAAGTTAAAATTAACATTTTAAGCTAAATCAATTTCAAGTTGCATATGTAACACAATTTCAAGACATTATTTTTGTTTTATTACTGAGCACATCTTGGCCATTCATCTCAAAATTTAGAATCACCAATGACTGATGCGCTCGATGGAATCCTTACCTGGTGATTGACATGAGTTGGATCCAATGCTACAAGTTAAAAGATGCTTCATCTGCATGTGTTGATATGGCAAAATCTCAATGGTTCATCATAAATGTAATGGACATCACTTAATGATGATGGTTTGTCTGTTATCTTTTAATCATGGCCATTTTTCGCATTTGATAAGGCAATCAGATGGCCCAGTCCAATTTTGCCCCTATTATACTCTCTCTCACTTTGATGGAATTCTCAATTGTAGGCTTTAAATAATTGTTCCCTTCAATATCTTGATCTAGAAGTGTTATTTATTCATTTTTACACATTTTGATAATGTTGAATCAATATTTCATTGAAAGAATTGTGAGAGTTGATTTCTTGACTTTCAAATTTTTTCCATGAATACGATGACATGAAAAGCCTTGATTATGCAATTGATCAAGTCATTTCCTTAGTAATTTTGGGTTAGTCAAAGCTGTGTTTTCATTAATATTTCATCATTTAGTGCATCATATTTTTATTTAGAATGCTAGATTAATAGAATTTTATGTTTTTAGTTACTTTCTCTCTCCTCGTAAATCATTTTCTCTCTCTACATTCTATTTTTTATTTCTAATTGGATTTCAATATGATTTGTGCAATTTTTGGTTCCTTTGAGAGATATCTCTCTCTAATTTTTAAATATAAACCTAATCAATACCTCATTTTATTGTTTAATTTAATCAAAATCTAAAAGATCTCATAGGTTAACTTTAATTCTTTGTGAATTTGAGTGTTCTCATTAATTATACTCGATGAATCTTAATTTAAAATGAGTTTACACTTTTTTGACCCATTAACATCATGTTGTTTTAATGACCACAAAAAATTGGTTCATCAACCACCAAGGTCAATAAAGCGATAATATGATTTGACAATATTTTTGTAAGGATTCATATGATGTGATTGATGTGTCGTTTTTGTGCGTCGTTAAAACACAAAGACGATGGTCAAACATAATTTATAAAACCGAACTCACAAAGACAAGATATAATAATCAAGTATTGGGTAAGTATCGGGTCGATCCACAGAGAGCAGGGTTGACTTTAATCGCAGAGTTGACTTGGTCAAACTTAGGTTTAAAAGGAGTTTTAAATAAAAGAAAATAAGATTTAAGATGTGAAAATGATATAAATAAGGTAAATAAGAAGTTTTAAGAATTGAAATCTCGGATTTGACAAAGAAAAGTCAAAAGTCAAAGTCAAAGCATTGACTTTGACCAGCAGTAAGTGTTCTGCAAAATCAGAGAATCAAACAGAGTCAGAAGATTACGAAAATTAGATATTTGGAAACTAGAGAGAAAATGGAATTTATTTATATATATTTCGTAATTTTTGGATAAGAAATGGATTTATTATGAATTATTGAAAATCAATGATCAGAAAATCCCCGAAATAAACACCTCAGAGGAAATCTTCAAATTGAATGCCCAAATGAAATCCAAATCTTGCAATTTATATGTCAATGGAAAGCTAAGAACCAGAGAAATCCAACAAGACCGAAATTATCAAATTCTGATTTTTCAATAAAAAGTAATTGACCCCGAAAGTCAACGTTTGACTTCTGATGAAAGATGAACAGTCCTTGGTCAAACGTTAAATTGGAGGGCCAAATGAACTCAGAATTTGATGAATTTGCTATCCACGGAAAGTTGATGAAAAGAGGAATCCAATGAAACTAAAATCAAGTGATTTGGAATCATAATCAAAGAGATATCCTATTTTCAAAATCAGCAACATTTCGGACCTAAAATTGGGGAAAATGAAGAACACTATGAACTAATTTGCAAAATTAAAGATCTAAACCTAATAAAAATACAAATTACCTCTTGATAATCGATCGAACCTCACTACTAACCCGATTGCCGCAAGAATGGGGCCTCAATTCTCGTGGATTGAAGCGAATTTGCTCGGATTCTTCCTCGTGGACGTTCAGAATTCAAGGGGAAAATTCGATGAAATCAAGAGATAAAATCGTGATTATCATGCTTCAATGGCTGCGTCTCTACACTCTTGGAAGCAGAGGATCACGAGAACTTAAGACCTTCCTCGAAACTCGCTTAATTTCTTCAGGAGTCGATCAAAAGTTGAAGAACAAAGAAGGAGTACATGAGTTTTTAAAGGAGAAATTGGCCCGACAATCGTGGGCAATTGATGCGGTCGTGGGGCGGAATCCAGGCGTCGTGGAGGCGGTTTCATGACCTGAAGACGTAGCTTCCCGGATTGGCTTGGAGATCAGCCACAATTTCAGCTCGATTTCGCTTCAATATGGCCGCGATTTTCGCCTCAAGAAGACCCACGATCGGGCCACGATCGGGCCACGAGTCGGGCGCGATCGGAGTCCAGTAAGTCGTCGATCGTTCTCCGATCGCAGGACGATTGCATCCCTTAAACTCCCCGATCGCGGCTCGGTCGCGCTGCGATCAGCGGCTCGATCGGACCGCGATCGTGGAGTTCTTCCACGACGCTTCTCTGCCGTCCGATGCGAATCACAGGAACCGTCCGATGTCGATCAGGTAAGCCGTCCGATCATGTTAAAGCCATCGATTTGATGACGATCGACCGCTTCTCGGGATGCCACGTGGCGTGAGGTAAGTCGTTCGATCAACCGTTACTTAAGCCCTTTTTACGCACGTGTTTTGATGACGTCGCGTGGACTCAGGTCCACGCGATCGCACTCCGACTTGATCTCACGTCCCGCTCAGCTCTGATCTCGGCGCCCGCCAAGCCGCCACGTCGCCTGCAAGGTAAGAACCGTGTGGGACATAGTCCCACACGGAAGAAATAAAGAAGCACGACGCGGTTAAATAGGGGAGAAGATTCCCCTCTTAACTATCCTCATGTCTCCTCTCTGCTCCGCGACACGTGGCGCCCCTCACGGGCGTCCGCGTGGCACCCGGCCACACGTCAACGCCACACGCGCGCCCCGCGTGGGCCACACGCGTCCTGCCACGTGGCCTCAGTGCCACGTCGTAACGGCGCGGTGGTCCCGCGTGCCACGTCACCGCGTTGCCACGTCAGCCGGTCGCTTGGGCCCCACTTGCCACGTCAGGTAAGCCTGCCACGTCATCAGTCGGGGCCTGTGGACAAATATACCCCCCTTTTTTTGCGATTTAACAAAGAAATTCATCTAAAAAATCACTTTAAAATTCAAATAAAAATCAGAAAAAGGGCTAAAACTTTAGAAATTCATATTTCTCAAAATACAACTCCTTTTTAATCCAAATTTTCTCCATTGGATCACAAATTCTCTTCTTTTTGATATCATGTCAATTAAAAATATATTTTGAATGAAGACATCAAGATGAATTAAAATTTACCTAAATCATTCTTCATTAAACACTTTAAATCATAAATTCATCTTGAAATTATCTTTCCAAATGTTTACTAAAGTCAAAAATCATTCCATAACAGAGATTGACTTCTATTCATTTAAACAAAAGATTAATCATCTATTAAGCATGAAATTATCCCTAATTTATGCATAAATATCAACTTTAGTGAAATGACATGCCAATGGAGAAAATTCCTAAAAAGTATGATAACATGCATCATATTCACATAAAATAAGCATGAATATGAGTTAATTAGGGTAAGAATTCAAGTTATAATTGCATGTTATCAGTGATACATCATGGATGGTGAAAAAGTAAGGGTTTATCTCATCTACACAATTCGTGTTGCCTGTCTCACTACAAATTGAGGCCCATAAAAATTAGGTTAACATGTGAAACTATGGTATAGAAAATTCACATTTTGATATTTTACTCGTCATAACTTGGTCGCACGGTGGTAAAATAAGTATCTTGTTGTTTCTAGGTCAATTTCAAAGCTAGAGTATATAATGATTTTTGAGACGGTGTGGCTACAATCAAAACTCCTTGAGCTCAATTTTTCAGTTTATATTCTCTTGAAGGGACATTGTGTTTATCAGGATATTGGTATCATTAGCAACAACTCATCCTTCCATGAGCAATCTAAGCATGATCAGATGAATTTTCATTATATTTTATATCAGTCGGTGAAAGTTGGTCACATGGTGTTCCAAAATAGAATAATATGTAATTCTTCAACTTTGGAACAATTAATAGATGTCCCAACAGATTTTTTTGAGAGTCTTTGGAGAATTCTTTGGAGATATCTTAGAGGGGAGACTTATTTGGTAAAGATTGATGAGCTTACTAGATTCTTCCTTAAACCCATTTAATTCCATCACTTAGGTTCCTTCTCACCGTTGCATAATCATGTGAACGATATCCTCATCATTCCTTTATTTTTCAATCTACATCCTAAGTTTTTCACTCAATATCTATGACCTGAACTTTATAAAAATTGCTGATCATCTTCAATGAGAGCTATTATAGAATCAACCCACTCGCTTTGTCAAACCCATTTGATTCTCGATTGGAATTCAAGAGATAACATTTTTTCTTGACAATGTAACATAATTCAGTTTCTAGATCCTTTAGGGGTGCTATGGTTAATACATGAATATATACATATTATATATATATAGGGGTTTTATCACAAGGTACCTGATAACATGCATTTATAACTTGAATTCTTATCTTA